>PVJX010007361.1:0-71510 GCA_004027295.1 Dolichotis patagonum | reverse complement strand
TACTTTTCCTTTTTTCCTTGGAATACTGTATGGTTGCTACCCTTTATTCTGTTTTATTTTGTTTTGTTTTTTCCTCTTTAAATAAAATTATAAAAAAAAAAAAACTCTGAGTAACTGAGGCAGGGAAGATTACAAACTTAAGTGCAACCTGGGCAACTCAGTGATTTAGCAAGACCCTGCCCAAAACCAATAACTGAAACTGTTAAAAAAGGGCCACAGCTATAGCTCCATGTAAAGGTCTTAGGTTCAAACCCCAGTATAAAGGAGGAGAAAGAGCTGACAGCAGAAGATGAGGAACATACACTAGCAGTAAACAAATATAAAACATCTTAAAACAACAATATTTTAAAACAGCACTGAAAAACAGAAAACAAATAATATTTAATAAAAATATGTTTAGAACCTACACCCCAAAACTAAAAAAGATCTACAGCGACAGAGGCAGCTGGGGATGTAGCTCAGTGGTACAGTACTTGCATAGCACACTCAAGGCTCTAGGCTCAAGTCTAAACAACACCAAAAAAAACCACCAAAAGCCACACAGAAAAGCCAGACCATGACTGCGGAGCAGAAGTCTCACAATTATTACCACCTCAATCCTCTCCCCAGTCTGACCTACAGATTCATCATAATCCCAGCCAAATCCTCACAGGACTTTTTCCAAATTGACAAACTGATTCTAAAACTTGGATTATTCAGCCTACACTAGGAGTGTAGCTCAGTGGCAGAGTGCTTGAGGCAGCACACAAGACATAGCATATACAAGCACCGCAAACCAAAATAATTTTACTTAAAAAAAAAAATTACACTGAACTGTAAAACACCCAAAAGAGCTTAAACAGTTTTCAAAAAGACTGTTTGAAAATTTATCTTACCTGACTTCAAGATACACTATCCAATTTCAGTAATCACAATGTGGGAAACGCAGATCAAGGGAATAGAGACCAGGAACGGCCCATGCACACACATTCACGTAATATATTCAACTTCTGACAAAGATGCCAGAGTAAGTCAAGCAGTTTTTTAAAAAAAAGTCTCCAGGGACTGGGGATTTAGCTCAGCGGCATAAGTACCTGCCTTGCAAGCACACACTCGTGAGTTCGATCCCCGGTACTGATTTTAAAAAAAAAAAAAAAAAAGTCTTCAGAAGATGACATTAAAACTAGATATTCACATTCCCCCCTCCAAACTACCATAGACCTTCAATCTTTACCTAGTAATATACAAATGAGCACAAAATGGTCTACTGGATCACAAATCTTAATATGCTAATTCTTAACAGTTCTGGAAGAAATCATAAGAAATTTTTCTACTCTATGATAACAAAGATTTCTTAAGTAGGACATGAAAAATATGAACTATGAAGAAACAAATAATACATTGTATGTAATCAAAATGTAAACATTATGTGGCAGTGCACACTTATAATCTCAGCTACTCAGGAGGATGAGGAAAGAGGACTGCAAATTTGAGGCCAGCCCAGGTAACTCAGCAAGGCCCTATAAAAAATAAAAAAATTTAAGACTGGCTAGGGATACAGTTCCATGGTAAAAGTACCCCTTGCATTCAATTCCCAGAAGCACACACACACAAAAAAAACTGTCCTTCAAAGAACACAGTGGAGAAAATGAAGAGGTAAACTATAATTAGTAGGAAGTATCTGCAATACATCTATCTACCAATGGATTTGCATCCAATGTACTTCAACAATTCTTACAACTCATAAGAATAATGTAGGTTTTAAATTGGGCTAAGACAACTCACAGACGACATATATAAATGACTTACTGTACACTTGAAAAGTTGTTTAGCTTCATTAGTTAAGGAATTATAAATTAAAATCAGTTACTACAGCCCGGCATAGTGGTGCACTCCTGTAATCTTAGCACTTGGGAGACTGAGGCAGAGGAATCATTGCAAGTTCAAGACCAGCCTGGGCTACAACATGAGCCCAAGGCCAGCCTGAACCGCACAGCAAGACCCTGTCTCAAAAAGACAAAAAAAAAAAAAAATCATTTACTACCACACCTGTAGAATGCTTCAAGTTTTTAAAAACTAATTATACTATATGCTACAAACATGCCAATCATCTAAAATGCACATGACTGGTGGAACATATGTTGGTATAACCATTTTTTTAAAGTGTGATAGTTTGAAACTTCTAGTAATTTACAAAATCAAAAACAGATGTCCTACACAAAAATTAGTATATTAACTTGCATAGCCACCAACAAATGGATAAGCAAATCATGCCATGCCCTACAGGAAACTACCATTTAGCAATAAAAAGGAATGACCTATGTAAGAAATAATGTGAAGCCAGACACAGAGACTACATGCTGTATAGTTCTATGTATTTAAAAAATTCTAGGAAAGGTAAAAATCATTCTATAGTAATATATTAGTGATCGTTTGTAGAATCAGGAGAACGCTGGAGGGAAACGGGAAAGATCTGATTGCAAAATGGTAGGAACTTTTTTGCAGTAATATTCTCTATTTTATTACATATAGTATACATCTGTCCAAATGTACATTTAAAACCATGTGATAGTTTCATGGATATATAAATCTGTCAAAACTCAAGAAAGAACATATTTAAAATGAGTATATTTCACAATACATATATCTCAATAAATACAACTAAAAGTTATGTATTAATCCAAAAATTGATGTAAACAATCTCAGGAAGAAAGAAACTACTAACCAAGTTACACCTTAAATTTAAATCCTGTACATTTCCAAGGTAAATATGAACCTTTTAGACAGTGTATTTTTTTTAATTCATCTCATATCTAATCATATTACCCAGATTACTAGTTAATGACATACTCATTAAACCCAACTGAAAGAGAATACTTGTGAAATTTCTGGGAACTTAGCTTTCAGTGAAGTTCACTAGTGACACTAGGATGGTTTATGTCTCAATTTGGTAACAGACCCTAAACAGACGTGTATATCATTTTCTATGTGAAGCAGACATTGTCTACACAAACACGAAGAGTTTCTTCCTCCACACACTCCACATTGCTGGGGACAATAAGCCCACTTAAAGAACTACATTTCCAAGCATCCCTCATGAATGTATGGCCTTGGAGGTAAGTATGGTTGGAAGCATTTGAGTAGTCGTCTAGGAATTCCCTCTAAAGGAATGTCCATGGCACCTTTCCTCCTCTTCCTTACTGATCTGAACAGCCATCTAGAACTATGTGCTACAAAGGATAACCAAAGATGATGAAGTAACGAAACAGAAAGGGTCCAGGTCCCTTGATGAATGCATCAGCTCTGAAATGCCTACTTCCAAACCTTCTCGTACCTAAAAAAAAAAAAACTAATTTCAATCATCTTTAAGGTACTTGTCCATTTTTTTAAAAGGATACAAGTATTGCTAAAATAAATCATTTAATATGCGTACTTTAATAACTTTTAAAACTTTTTTAAAAACTACAAGACTAGCCGGGCATGATGGCACACACCTGTAATCCAGCACTCGGGAGGCTGAGGCAGGAGGATCACTGTGAGTTCAAGGTCAGCCTGGGGCTGCAAAGTGAGTTCAAGGCCAGCCTGAACTGCATAGCAAAATCCTGCCTCAAAAATATATAAATAAAAATAAAAAATAATTACATGACTTTTAATGAGGTGATCTTTTTAATATTATACAATTAAAGTAGCTTTTCACCTTGCTTCAGTCATCAAAACAATAAACTATCCGAAATTGTTCATTTCTTAAATGCCTCAATTTAGGGAAATAGCAAAGAGAAAAAAAATCTATTGCCTTATCTGTGGCAAGCAATTTTAAGCTGTATTATTACTCTATTAATCTATGATGAAACTTTAAAAAAATGTAAACTGTATTATCACTCATTTCTCAGGCAAATCTAAATGCTCCAGTGATTTCTACCTCCATGTATATACTAAATTATATGGTCTACACAGCTAATTTTTAAGACTCAGGAAAGAAAGAGACCAATAATGTCTGGAATAGCAAAGAGGAGCTTCCTGAAGTCCTCAAAGGATTTAGATAGGAGCAGGAGAGAGAGTATACAGTACCACATACTGGACTAAGACAGGAGAAGAAGGCAAGCACCCACTACCATGCACTGGTTAAAATTCGGTCCCTAAATCAAGAACTCAGGCTCCTGTGCAACAGGCAAGCTACTTACATTTCCTGCTTCAGTTTTCTCCTCTGAAAACTGCAAACAGCAGTATCTGCCTGAAGACCTTGTAATCAATAAATTAAAAATGTATGTAGCTGATAAACAGTTAAGCTGTGCCAGGGTTACGGTAACATAGTCAGAAAAAGCAAAAGCTCAGCCAGGTACAGTGGTACATGCCTGTAACCCCAGAACCCACCAGGCTGAGGCCCTAGTTTAGTGACTTTGGGGTCACTTAGGACATACATTTGAGATACACAGAGATGCTGTCTCAAAAAAGGAAGTAGGGAGCTAGGGATGTACCTCAGTGGTACAGCACTTAACCTAGCATGTGTAAAGCCATGGCATGGGTTCAATCCCCAGTGTAGCAAAGAAAAATAAACTGCAGAAGATCTAAGAGGAGGGTGTAGCTGGTAAAGGTGTGCCTTGAAATACAGATTCCTAACTAGTAAGAACTTTTTTAAGAGAAAAAAAAGGGATTTGTAGAAATTAAACATTTTGAAAAATAACACTCACAGAAGAAATCTCTATATGCATATATGTTTCTAAGTAAGGATTCTTTCTTTTGAAAAAGAAAAATGGCTTTGTAGAAATTAAACACTTTTGAAAAATAAGAAAAATCACAGAAGAAATCAGCATATGTATATGAAATATGCATACAATCTCACTAAAAATCAAAAATTGAAAATAAAAAATAATTTAAAAATTGAAAATTAAAAAGTGGAGTTTTTTGCTTACAGTAGCAAGAGCTAAAATAAATTCCATTATAGGCCAGTATAGAAGACATTAGAATTACCTGTTACCCAATGAAATGTAAAATGACACATCATTTTTTAAAGAGTAAGGGCTGGGGATTTAGCTCAGTGGCTTAAGCACCTGCCTGGCAAGCTCAAGGTCATGAGTTCGATCCCCAGTACCAAAAAAAAAAAAAAAAGAGTTAATGGGTATAAATATCAAAACCTCATTCATACCCAGTATTACTGCAAAAAAAAAAAAATTGAAAGACCTTAATGGTCCTCATCATTGATGGTTAAACAAATAGTACATCCATCTTAGGAAAAGGATACAATTATATTGCTTTAAAAAAGTAAAGCCAGACACAGTGGCACAGTCTTGTAATCCCAGCATAGTGGGAGACTGAGGCAGCAGAACTGCCAAATTTAAACACAGCTTCCATAAATTAGCTAATTCCTGTCTCAAAAAATATAAAGGGATAGGGATGTAGCTCAGTGTGAATTCAATCCCCACTACCAAAAAAAAAAAAAAAAAGGTAAAGTATATCTACATTTACTAACATGAAAATATTTTAAAATAATATTAAGCACAAAAAGCAAAATGGAGGGAAATGTCACAAACTATTTCCTACAATTGTTTTTAAAAACCTGTCCATCAACAGAATGCATTAAAGAACTGACTTTCAAGTGAATTATAGCTGTTCACTATTGGAACATAATATGGAACTAAACAGCCAAGTTACAAAAATACAGCATGATTCCACTTCTAAAATGTTCAAAAACATACAAGACTACATATACATGATTAAAACTTTTTTAAAAATTACAGAATGATAAGTATGAAATTTAAAATCAACAGTTCCTTGGAAAGAACTAAAAACAGAATGAGAGGGAAGAGTGAATGTTAGGACTCCAGAAATGGTAAAAATGTTCTTTTTCTTAAACTGGGTATTAAATACATAGGTGTTCATTGTATGACTCACTCTATCTTATGTTTGACAAATACTACTTTATCTATTCAATGCCTAATAAAACATTTTTAAATTTTGTATATGCACACAGATGTGTAAAGTCAAGTAGGAGGAACCCCTGGAACAGTACAAATTAAACTACAGTAGTTACCTTCCTGTGGGGGAGATGAACCTTCATATTCTGTGAAACACTTAAGACACTGCCTGAATCTGAAGCTACTTATATAATTTTTATTAAATTTATAAAAGAAATTATTTTTCCATTAAAATTATAATCATGAAAATTATAACCACATGGAAAATGTTAGTATAGCTGAATAAAGAATTCATTTACATTGTGATTACATCTGTGTACAAAAAATGTGCACATTAACAGGAAGTATTGGGATAAATCCAATCTAATGGAGTGGCTGGAACGCGGGCAATTTTTTTATAGTTTCAATTTCTTGGAAGTTTTATTTTGTGAAAATATTTTGTATTTCATTAGTACTACCTCACATGGAGAGAAATTAAAGAAAAATGACAACTGTAGGAGAGCCAACTCTCTAGCATCAGGGTAGCCAAGTGAAAAATCTCCCCACAAGGGAAAGCTGAATGAATGTACAGCCAATCGACAATGGATAGTACATGCTGAGCCAGTAAGTGCACTCAAAACAACTAGAGAGGGTCCCCACCACACCGAGGAGATTACATCAAAAGGTTCTGAAGTGCATATGTACATTTTAGTGCTTAATGGAGAAGTGGTGCTGCCAAGTAAAAGTGCAGCAGTGGCAGGGACAGCTCCAGAGGCCTAGGAATGTGCTAAAAAAAAGGAAAAGGGGGGGGGGATTTTTTCCAGTATGGAAAAAAAAAATCACATGGCATAATAATTATAGTCTTAATAACTACTAAAAATAATGTACAACCAGAAAGCTAGGTGCTAAGAGGACAAATGATGGGAATGAAAATTTTAAATGACCCAAAATCAAAACAAGGAATGTGGTCTTACAAATGCCCTCTATTCTATCCACTGCTTCCTAAAATCTTGCCATTTTCATAAACATATAAAAGAAAACAGGAAAGTCTTTTTCATCCTCCTACCAAAGGTATCACTGACCTGAAATTAATAAACAAAGTGTGTGTACATAAAAACTAATAAAAACACCCCAAAGGTTATCTGCAGAAGTGGAATGATGCATCTGCTTTGTGCTTGCCACTAGTAAGGCAGCAGCTCTATACAACAAAGGCTGAGAGAGGGCACCCTCCTCTACTTACTTTCTTTAACCTAACATCCTCAATTTCCGATAACCTTAATTTCATGAGCTCTTCCCCTGCCAAAATGATCTGATTCACACTTTCTTTTTTTTTTTTTTTTTTGGTACTGGGGATGGAACTCGCGACCTCACACTTGCAAGGCAGGTGCTCAAGCCACTGAGCTAAATCCCCAGCCCTGATTCATACTTTCAACCCACCACCACAACCCACCACCACGCCACCCTCACTGCCGGCGATGCTTTCCACCCATCTCTCACCAGTCAGGCATTCTCCTTTCTTCCCTACCCTTTTTTTCTCTGTCTCTTCCTCTCCTTATAAATCTAACTGCACCAAGCCTTTTCTGGAAAATAAGCAGATTATAAACGTTAATGTTTGCTTTTACTTTCTTTTTACTATTCCTTGCCTTAAACTTTGTTGGGGTTCTATGGGGCTTAATTTAACACGAACTCAAGCTCAGAGAATACATTCCTATACACAACTATGATCAAAGCATCACTTACCACCTAAACTACACAGATGTTGTCAACTGTTCCTCCCCGGTTTGTACACACAAGAATGAAAATACTATAAAACCAAGAATGTCTGTTTACCATTTGATTCCTATAGAACTGGTCACCAAATCCTGTCAATCCTACCATTAAAAATATTACCTTACGAATAGTAAAGCTGACTAAGAAAATGTCTAATGCCTTCTCTTCACTCCTAGTGGCCCTACTTTATTTCCCACACCCAGACTCATCTATGAATCCCCCTCTGCCTTTGGTTTCTCCTGTCACAACCCATACTCCACAGTGCTCACATGAGCTTTCTCTCTAAAACTGAAGTCTGATAATGTTGCTATCCACTGTAAAATCCTTCAGGTTTCCGCTATGCACACAGAATTAACTTCCAAATCTTTCCTGTTACCCAATCTGGCATCAATCAACACCTTTCAATCTTGTCTCCCATCTAATAAAGAGTATTAAAAGGTAAAAAAATTATATTCAAGGAGATCTAGAAGGGCTATTTTATTTCCTATTAGTTTAATTACTGACATGATAAGTTTTGCAACTGACAAATATACTAATCTCAACTATAAAATACTGTCACCAAACTCAAACTTTTACAAAACAACTAAACAAGATTACATTCATCTATGGAGCATTCAAATTGTACTGGACAGTATTAAATATTCTATTTCCAATTCTAACATTAAAATACAAAGTAGATTACAGTACAAGGAATCTAAACCAACCGCTACATTCTAAAATGAGTGTTAACCTATATAACTGAATTTCTCACAGCTTTCTGGAAATGGTCAAAGTCAGTTGTTTGGGTCCTTAACAGTGTATCACATGTACCATAGGAGAACATCTGGCAACAAAAATCAGTTAATTTAGAAGATAAATGCTTACCTTAGTGAGTCTCACTAATTTTTCCATCTGGGACATTCTTGAGATTACCATATAAACTACCAACACAAGCTATTCATCCTAATAGATTCATTAGAAAAGTTTCCTCAATACAAATAAATGCTTCTATTTCTTATGAAATTTATAAAATGTACTAAAGAAGCCAGTTTATTAACTTACACATACCAAAGTATGGGTTCTCCTGAGAATCATTCCACTGTTTCATTAAATGTTACATGGTCTTACAGATATGCAAAAATTGTACCATCTGTCTGGGTTGCAAAACTCAATCTCACTACCATATCACTAAATAGCAACAAATATCATCTTCATACTTATCTCTGCAAGTAATTTATAGACAGCTAATGAACTGCCTCTATTCAAGATCTTGACATTTGATACAATCTATGCAGATGATAATACTCTTGAAACCAATATAGTCTGAATATTGTATTTTGAGTAACTATGGTTAAGAACTTGTATTTTAGAGCATATCTATACTCTTTAGTAGCTAAGATGTAGATTTATGCTCTGGCATAAATTCTAAACGCTGAACTGCTCAGGTATTAGGAAAATCATAAAATTTGTTTGAAGTACCCATTCTTATTAGAATAATTATTGCATAACTAGATTTTCCTAAAATATCTGTAACTGTAGTATTACATCACAACCATCTTTGATACGGCTTCAATTCTCTTTTTTAACGTGAAAAGTACTAAAAATAGAGAACTATCAATAAAAATAGAGAACTATAAATAAAACCATCTGAAGAGCACAAATAGTAAAGCTGACTAAGAAAATGTCTAAAAACCTCATACTCTTGAAATTAAAAGCAGAAAAGTACACCACTGCAACTTGTAATCTAACAAGTAGACACATCTCTACTATATGTAAAGCATTCCTGCACTGTCCCATACACTACTTCTTTCACATTTATTCCGTTCTATTCTTCTCACATCTTTTATTTGTAGAAGGTATCCTACTGGCCCTATCATCTAGGTTTTTCCAGCTAGACTTGTTTCAGTTATCAACTTTTCTTGTATTTTCCATTTGTCTTTCTCTCTTCACTATTGTTGTCCAAGTCTACAAACACAAGCCTTTTTCAGGCTCATATCCTCCCCACTCTCTCATCACTGCCTGCTCCATAATCAATCTTCTCCATTCATTCCTCAACCTACTAGACCACAGATTCTACCCTCAGCATTAAGATGTCATGATTTCGCCTAATTGCCAAGCTGCCCAGATAGCAACCCTTACCTTTTACTCCTTACCTCTCCTCTTCAAGGTCTACCAAAATTGTCTGTGAAAAATAATGATTATTCCCTTTATTTGTCAGAGAAAGCAAAACACATTGTCTTCTTAAAATACATGTAACATATACATGCAAGACTTAAAAGTCTAGGCTTCATGAGACGTAATCCTGAACCAAAATCTAATTTGTTTTAAATGTACATAATTTGAAGTATAATAGGTTACCAGGTTCAAGAATTCTAATTTGTCTATCGAAGAGAGCAATCCTAGAAAGACTTTTAAACATGTTATTAAATGTAATACCATTTAACACACTTGTTTTTCAACTCATTTCTCATAATAGTTTCTATATCATCTTGGATTTTCTCCCATTTTAGTTTCATATCCCATCTGCTCATTTAAGATTCATGTCTGTCCAGTTTCTGAAATATTTGTCACTTTAGTCATTAGCATTTTGCATAATATAGCACTGTTTTTTTAAAGTTCAGAACGGAATTATTTTAGAAAACTGAACATTATTTTAACATCACCATTTCTTAATCTAACTTGGCCTGCCCACACTTCAAATTTTCCACCTAATAAAAAATTCAATCTCAGTAAGTTTTTGTATGTTTTAAAAGGAAGCCAAGAACGAGGACCATAAATTAGAAGTGCTCTCCTGCCCACCTCAGTAAAGATTCTCAAAAATAGAGATTCCAAGTTGCTACCACAGCTTCCAACAAATGTCCTTTCCATTTCTCTCTAAGCAAGTCACATTCCTTCAAGATCCTGCTTAAAACTCTCCTGCTGGGTCTTTTGGGCTACAAATTATTATGCAGTCCGTGGAGCACTTCCCCCATCCTTGACATAGAGCAGCTCAGAAATTAAACTGCATGTGTAGGTCTTTTCTACATATATCATACACTTAGCCCTACTGTAAGCCCGAGCTAGATTTGTATCATTTCTGATGCACACTCTTCCTAAATGAATTGTATGTACATGTCTTAAATTTCTCAACCATAACAAAAAATTAACATTTATGAATTAGTTTACTGGCTACTCCAGTCAATCATACCCCAATTCCTTTTTTCATCTCACTGGGTTTGAGAACTCTTCACTTACCACACAAAATAGCAAGCAGAACATCTATTTCTGAAGGTAAGCAAAAAGGCAAAGAAGTACAAAATCTTTTTCCTGATGATATCATGGAAACTGTTCTCAACATGTTAATGGACGGATATCAACAACAACAACAACAACAACAACAAAAAGTAGCACTGGTCCCTGCAGGAAAAGAAGGGAAAATCTGCCTTCAATCCATACCCCAGAACTGCAGCTCACCCCATGGGCAGCCATTCCAGCCTCTCAACACTCTCTTCAGGCCTTTCAGACAGCAATCCTCTACTAGGCTAGAAGCAGGCCCAGGAGTCAGGAAAATCTGGGGACAGCTTACTCCTCCTCCCCAGCAACGGGGAGGAGTCCGGGAGGTTGGGGTGCCTGTTGTGAAGGCCCAGACTATACATAGAGGAGGGCAGCTCAGCTCCTAACACTCCAGGTAAACTGATCCCCATAAAAAAGCTACCAAAATTAATCAAATTGTATAACACACAATGAAGTACAATACAGGTAAGATAGTTATCATGTATAGCAAGGACAGATTGTCATAAAACAAATTTACAAATAAATTTTTTCTAATATTTTAGAATTTGGAGATCATCTACATGTAAAACTCCAAACCTCTGGATAAAACTTAAGATACTATTCAAAGTCAACATGAGTAAGAAAAAATACAGATTTGTGAGAGACTTTTCTTTCCTTCAAAGGCTAAAATATAAATACTTTTTTTTTATTCTGCTGCATTGTTAAGTGGAAAATAGAAATTAGCCAGCAGTTCACGTCTTTCTGCTCAAAACTAGTAAGGGTTGTGGCATGTGTGTCACACTAAAACATAATTGGTCTTTAGAAGAAAAATATATTTATTAAGTACTATTTCGAACATTCCCTGAGACAAATCTCAAAATGTTAGTAGAACTGCTATTTAAAGTTCAAACAGCACTTTAGAGCTGCCAAGGAATTAATAGCTTAAGGTAGCAAACAAGAGCCACAGTTCAATTCCCTGTCTCAGTCAGCAATAGCTCAGAGTTGGTACAGCGAAACATTCCCACACCTTAAAGGCACACCACACAACTGCAAATCATACGCACAAATGAAAAGTTACCATCTCTAACATAAGCTTTACTCACCTTTCTCTTCTCAATCTTGGCTTATTTACAAGAAAAGACACAAGCAAAACAATTTAATCTTCTGCTCCCTCAAAAGAAGTACAAAAAATATATATAAAAAGTACAATTACTACATAACTGCTATAATTAAAACAAGTCATTTACCACTCCAACTTCCTGGTTAGCGGCTGAGGCTGAGGGCTACTTTACAACTACAGTTGTACTTTCCTCAAGGTCTTTTCCCATGAAAGAAAGCGCATTATCTAGCCATCCAAACTGCTTTCCTTAAATGATACTCACAATGATTCTTTTCACATCTGAGGCCTCTATATTTCCACTCCATTCCCAACAAAAACTGAGGTACAGAACTATTGGGTGGCAAACCTGATTTCACTAGTTACCAGGAGAGATTCTGAGCCAGGTGTGCCAGTAATCCCAGTGCTCAGGCTAAGGGTGGAGTATTGCTCTAAATTCAAGGCCAGCCAGGAACTACACAGTGAGTTCAAGATCAGTCTGAAATGGATAGTAAAACCCTATCTCAAAAAAACCAAAACAATGGGCCAGGGATTTAGCTCAGTGGCTTAAGTGCCTGCCTGGCAAGCACGAGGTCATGAGTTCAATCCCCGATACAAAAAATAAATAAATAAATAAATAAATAAAGCCTAGTAGAAATTCTGAATACAACTCGAGTTGTTCTATTACTAGTTTACTGCTCGTTTTACTGGGCTCACACAAAGTTTTCTCATAACTGAAGGCTGAGCAATAGCCCTCCCATACAGCTTATTTAAGATGAAAGTGAATTCTAGATCAAGGAGCAAGTTTTAATCATACAAAAATTCCAAAAAAGGTTCCAAAATACGTAGGTTTGCCCACCACACAAAATCTAATACCAGTTGAATCCCTATCTCTTCGAGGCATGATAAGAACACATTTCAAAATCAGGTTAGTCCTCTTTAATACAGATTATCAAAAAATTTATCTAAAGTTATTACCAAGTCATAAACCATCCAACTTTGATAATACACATTCAAGTATAGAGCTAACCATCTAAATAAATTAAAATAATCTTATTTTATTTATGATCAGCATCTAAGTGGTCACAGAAGTTCCCTTGGGAACAGAGATCAGACACTCATTTAACAAACAGTTAATGAGCATCCAGCTACCAACACACTTACTGCCCTGCTCAAGCCCAACTGCTCATCAGTGCTATTCAGGAAGAGTTAAGTACACACCAGGAGCCCCGTGTGACTCACTCTGCATACAGGACTCTGGGAAGGCATCAATGAAGAAGTGACATTTGAACTATTTTAAAAATGAGTAGGGCTGTGCCAGGCACACATATACATATATATGTACATGAAAACTAGGAGCTGATTCCAGGCTTTCAGAGCTAAATGTTCATACTTTTTTTTTTCCTTATTTCTCTTCAGAACATTAAAATTCAATTATAACAATAGTCAACACAAAGCATTTCATACAATTTTACTCTTTTGAATACTTTATTAGAATTACTTTCATATTTAATGAAGTAATTAGGAAAAAATGAAGATGTTTCATGCATGTTACTCAAAAATATGCCATCATAAATTTATCTAATCACTGGGAGAGAAAAAAATTATAACTTTCATCAAGTTCAATAACCTGTTACAGTACCAATTTTTTGAAATTTCCACTATTCTAAAAAATGTTCACAGTTATGTGAACATTATGTATCTTATTTGAAATAAATTCTTATTTGAAATAAATCTTATTTGAAATAAATTCTCAAATTTAATTTTAATATCAAAAAAATGCCAAATATATCCAATGAATGCAGCGATTTAATAGAAATTCAGAACTATTACAGCAAAAAGAATCAAATGAATATTTTAAAAGATTTATATATTTATCTACAAGTATATCTTCTCCTATCCATCTGTTAATTTAAAGCTACAAATTTAAACTATGCAACATAGTTGGGTGTGGGGGGTGCAGGCCTGTAGCCCCAGCACTCTGAGACCATGAAGCAGAAAGATGGCAAGTCAGAGCCCAGACCAAGCAGCTCAGCAAGACCATCTTAAGAAATATAAAAAGGACTGGTGATGTAACTCAGTGCCAAAATCCTAGGTTCAATCTCTAGTGCTGCAAAATAAATAAACTATACAAAAAAGGGCACAAATGAAATTTTAACGTAATCAACCTTGAAGATTCCTTTGACAGTAGTGGTATTTCAACTGTATAGAAAAAAAAAATTGCAAAAATGTGCAAAGTTGTCAGCCAGGGATCTGTGCTATTTCATAGTAGTAGAAATACAGTTTTAATAAGATTTACCACAATTAATCGAGAATTTACAAAAACTCAAAACCATATATAATAGGACTAGGAATGTAGCTCAGTGCTACAGTTTACCTAACATATTTGAGGCCCTAGGCTGACTCTCTAGTACTATAAACAAACAAACATACATACTAAACCAGAGAATAACATAGGTGCCAACAACATAACATTTCCTCTCAGACCCAACTGATTCTCCTAATTCTAATCTAGAAAGAAAAAAAAAATCTAATTTCCGGAGCCAATATACCATGAAAGTCATTTTATCAGCTTAAAAAAGAAAAACACGATAAACATAATTAACTGTGCTAATATAAATACAAGAAAATACAGGAGTTTCAAAAAGTGGGATAGTATAGCAATATATGAGGCTAGAATCTACTCTATACAACAAATAATTTTAAAAGTTAAACAACAAAATAGTAAGATAAGGGAACTGCCTCTGAAATAAACATCACAACATTTTAACAGATTTTAGAACTATTTTTATGTCAACTACAGCAAGGCTAGAAATGCTGATGTACATAAGTGACTATACTAAACAAAAATTGGGCAAGCATTCATATTTCATTCATGCAAATGAGTGAATTTACAATTCCTCATTTATGTTAATATTTACCAAGATTAATGGAATATCATCTCCCTATGTAATGAAGTGAATTCCCCCAACACAACAAAGCTAATACCTTCAAATCACTCAAATAAACAATGAAAGTATATAAAAGAAATTTAAACAGAATCAGAGAAGTTAAATAACTCAAAAGGAAGGAGAAAAAGTTCTGAATTCCAAGAACACATTACAAATACTGTTTCACTAACTCTAAAACTCAATCAAAAAGTTCCATAAAATAAATGCGTATGTCTTGGTATTACGATTTCTTAGGCGGAGAGGGATGTTGTTCCTTTGTTTTTACTATACTCACAGACAGATCTTTAAGGCTAATTACCATACTTTGGATGCATTAAATGTAATTTCTGAAATAGAAATGCTTATAAAATGACATGATAGAAATTCTAGTAAACCACACCACACGACACGCAGTTTATGAAAAGCAGATCAACACATACAGTAATACATCTTAAAGAGCAATATTGGGGCCCAGGGATTCAGCTCAGTGGCACAGGGCCTGCCTGGCAAGCATAAGGTCATGAGTTTGATCCCCAGTACCAATAAATAAATAAATAAATAGATAGGTAGATAGCAATGTTGCAGAAATCTTTTCCCTGCATTTCTAATAAATGGTTGCACAGCACAATTCACTAGTAATACCTAATATTCAAGTATTTTACTAATTTTCATAAGCTCTGTTTATATCTCTTACTGGTTAGCTTCTGTGAATAAATGTATCATCTTCCTTTGAAAAAAAATACAAGCACTTTTGCTATTAAGGAAGGGGAACATAATTATTATTTACTTCTCTTGAAAATAAATCAAATATCTCAAAAATACCCATCCTGTGTTTAAATCTAACTTTAAGAGACAGCTGAAATAACTGTTCATTTAAAAACATCCACTCGGGTACAATCTCACACACCTGTAATTCTAGCTACTCAGGAGACTGAGGCAGAGTGATCACAAGTTTGAGCACACCCAGAGCAACTTGGGGAGATCCTGGTTCAAAATAAAATAGAAAAAGGACGAGGGATGTAGCTCAGTGGTGCAGCCCTTTTACCTGACATATACAAGGCCTTGGGATTAATCTCCAGTACCACTAAATAAATAAATGAATAAATCCAGATAAATAATCTCACTGCTTTTTACACTGAGACAAAATGATTCATCTCTATTTTATCTTATTAACCTCAGAGAAGTCTCTGAAACTGTTTTATGAATACAATTAACTTACAATTAATAAGGCAAAATAACCCAGTGAACAAAAAAGATCAATTTTTCTAAAATTAATATTATCCATTCTATCTTAATGCTATTAAAGCCTTAAAGGATATTTTTCAAATAAGTATTTAATACATTCATAAAAAAATTAAAACAGAACATTCTACAGAAAATGATAAGCTATATGTAAGTACCTGGCATAATTGAGTATTATCTTAGATCCTGCCCCCTGCCCATTCTTCTCACAAAGAAAAAGCACAGGCCCAATCAAACTTCTTCCCAATGAGCACTTCAAGCAATAACACACCACAATATTTGTAGCATACAGGTTTTAGGCACATTATTTTCTCTTTAAAATTATGAACTCATCACACGTACAAATGGCTCTCTAAAATCGGTCTAGTAAACTGCTACACTATGCCTTAAATTGCTGTCTATTATGTACTTAAAAATATTTACTAGCAATTGGAGGTTAATATGGCAACTATGACTGGGTAGCAATTACTGCTATTAAAAATATATAAATACTGTAACACCATGTGCTACTAACAACAAATGTTAAACAGAAAACACACATTAGAAAATTATAAATATTTTCATTAAAGAAAATGAGCCATCATGAAAAAAGATGCTTTATATGTAAATATTAAAATTGCAAACTGGGATGAAGAAATACTGTGCATAGTATTCTGGCACTTCAGAAGATTAGAGAAATCCACTTCCCCTCAATCTCACTTGACAGTCCTCTCCCTTTGGTTTTAGCTCAAAAGAACAGATTTCAGATTCTACACTGAGAATTATCCTCCCTTTCTTAAAAAAGAAACTCCTTAAGACAAAAAGAAATTAGGTCAACAACAGATTACCTGAGAAACTTCAAATATAAAAAGTAATGGTTCTCAACAGGAATTATGTACTAACATGTACAAGCATTTTAATTCAGCAAAAATTTGAGATCCTCACCCAATTATCCACAGTCAAGAATCTAAGCAAATAAAACAAATGAATATGGAGACAGCATCTAAGATTTAGAGATCACTCCCTCAAGTCAAAATATATAAATCTAGCTAAGGGCACAAAATCACTTTCTCCTTATTACATCAATAGAGAAACAAAAATAAAGATATATTTAACATCTGGAAATTATAATATGTCTTCCCACAAGGGTGAGTTCACATACCAGAGAGGGCATAGTTACACTTTCCAAAAAGGCAAATTTAACACACTTAAATGAATGTAACTGAGTGAATATATAACAAGTCACCCAGAAATCTGACGGACAGCATGAGAAAACAGTTTTGAGTCACAAAGGCACAGCTAGGCATGTACTTAATGCAGTAAGTACAAATCTCACAGCAGTAAAAATAAGAAACACATACAGTGACCCATACAATATGTACACAATGGCATTTTTTCTCAGGTTAAAAAAAAAAAAAAGGATAGAAGCTGTAAAGAGAATTTAGGAAATCTGATGCCATGCAGTAGAAAATCAGAAAACAAAAGTAGATGAGCAAAAATCTTAAGGCACCTGTTCAAATAATCAACTCCTGCTAAGCCACAACCACCACCTCACAGTAACAAAGTGAGTGCACTAGTCATTGCTGTGGTATAGAACTTTAATCTCTAGCTTTTACTTAAATCTACATCAATATGAGTAGGTAAATTCTCCTAAAATATTTTGCTCAAAAACCAAAAAAAATTGTAAGCCAAATGTGTGTTTGAGTATGTGTATGCTACTAAGCAGATAAAACATACATTAAGTATATAAAACATACATTATTTCGAAGAAGTAATAATGGTATCTACTTTGAAAATATATATTCTGTACAATGTGTTTGAGGCAAAATACTTTGAATATTCTAGTGTGCTGCTGGACGCTCTATAGTCCTTTAAAAAAAATTCTCAATTTAGAATCAAAAAAGTTTATAATACTTTACTGATTCTGATGTTTTCAAAAATTAGAACAAGGTAATATAGACACTCTATAGTCCTTTAAAGTAAAAAAAAAAAAATCAAACTAAGTATTTCTGTGGTTTTCTGCATTTCAAAGCTGCTACCTAAAGAGTAATTGTATTTTTCAATATTAAAAAGTCAATTCCTTCATTTGAAGAGATTTAGGAGGAAAGTATCCCAACACTAACCTTTAGTAAGTCAAAATAAGAATCAGAAACCTCGCCTATAAAATTATACAAAAGAATGTCATGTATCTTATCTGTATAACATTATCATTACTTTATAGCTTTTAAAAAGATGAAATAAATTATCCTAAAGATTAGCTATGCATATAGTTTCATTTGTCTACAAAATTTGCTGAATATAATTAGCCACATGTATACAAGTCATTACTACTCAGCTTGATATATGGCAATCTGGGACCTCTCCTCTCACTAACACGGGTTTTACTTGGTATTTTAATTACCTGTAAAAGTGTCAATGTGGTCACCAGCCGCCAAACAAAAACCATTTAAATAGCCCTTAATCGATATGTTTGCTGATGTATGAAAGTCCGTGAATTTAATACCAAATGATAGACTAAGGGAGAAAAAAGAGGCAAAAGTGTTTTATTCCCACATGTCAAAAGATCGAGGGAAAATTATCACAGTACTGAGAAATGCAACTTGTAATTGAATCTGGATAAAAATGCTTGATTTTTAAAAATAAACCTTATGTTACTTAGATATGATACTATCAATGATACTATGCAATGGTGGTAAGCCACGATACTATGTCATTCACTCTGTAAAAAGCATGAGCTGATTTTATCTGCATAAATATTGTGACATATTTAATAAAATACTTTTACTTAAAAAGTCAGCAAGCATTTGTATTTCTCCACTAGTCTCAAAGGAAAAAAAAAGCATCTTTGCCACCCATAATTAAATGTAACTAATTGCAATTTGAACACTGAATTATTTATCCAGTGTAAACAAGGATTAAGAAAATAATGCTTCTATCTACAGCAGAGATTACAGAAAATAATTTCTAAAATGCTTGTTCTCCAAAACCCAGCACCCCTTCCAAAAAATAGGGTAAACAACTTAAAAGTAAGTTCAGTTTTTGAAGGATAAATTAAAGAAACTGTTCAATTTTCCAATTATATTCTAAGCTTGAAACATAATTACCTTACATCTGTTTACAAATCTTTGCTCACTATTTAAACAAATTCGTACTCTCCCGGGCAGATAGCTATACATACAGCAACTCATGCACAAAGCACATATTTAAAGACCACGCAATGCAATTATTAGCCTAAACGCCAGGTTTAACAACGTGAATGTTTTCAGAGCTAGGTAATACGACCCAATAAAAAGCAAAGATGGTATTTACCACCAAATGTCACTGCCACGGCCAGGAAAGAGTTGCTGGAGACCTATACATTTTTAATTTCGATGAATCTAGACGCCGTCGTCGGGTGCCAGGCTTCCACGAGAACAATTGACACCCTAACTGCTTCAAAATTAAGGCAGGAGATGCAAATCCGAAGGAAAAGTTGTCAATTATCAGAGAGAAGAGAGCGGGAGAGGGGCGAAGGCAGATAAAAGCGATGTTATCAAACCGCCCAGCTTGTTGCTTTTTGTGTGTGTGGATTCGTTGTTAGGATAGAGAAAACAGTTTTTAGAAGACACAGGAGGAGAGAGAAGAAAAAGCTTTCTCCACCTTCCGTCGGCTCGGTGCAATGGCTTTAAGGCTCTTCGGCGTAGTAAACCCCGAGAGGCAGGCGGCTGTCGATGTTTACAATCGCGGGAGCTTGGGGTGCAAGAGTTCTCTACTGACACAATCGCATTCTATCAACTGCTTTAGGACGAAATTGCAGGTGTCATTATGGAATTAAAAAAAGAATTCAAAAGGCGTGTGAGCGGGCGTCCGATCCGATCAGGGGGACGAGACTTGCTGCTCGCAGGCGCGGGTAGCACAAGGCAAAGCCTTCCACATTTAGGAAAAAAGAGGGGGGAGAAGGGGAGGGGAAGGGGGTGTGATTGCAATAGAGGGTGGGCGTTCGAAGTGAGACCCAGAATCCGCAGCTTTGAGACTTCCACATGCAAATTCCACGCCGAGCGCCGCGCTCACAAATGATTTTTAAAGACCCAAATAAACACTGGATGGGATCCAAGGCGAGGGAGAGACGATCCAAAAGGGGGAGAATCGGCGAGAGGCGAGCGGCAGGGAGAGGCGAGGGAGGGGCGAAGTCCCGGCGGCGGGAGGAGAAAGTTGGTCGACGGCAGAGGTCGGGGACCCCCTCCCCGGCACAGCCCCCCGCCCCACGGCCCGGCTACTCACCAGCGAGAAGAGGTTGGAGTGACAATCTTCCAGGCTCGCCCCGTTCGCCACCCAGTTCGCTGCCGCAGTCATGATCCTCCGCGAGCCCGGCCGCCAGAGCGGGGCATGTCGGAGCGAGGCGTCCGAGGCGAGGCCGGGCCGGGCCGCCGCCGCCGCCGCCGGGAGAGGGCGGGAGGCCGGCGGGAGGCGCCGCAGCGACGCCGCGCCGGGGGCGGGGGGCCCGGGCCGGCGGGGGGGTCCGCGGCGGCCGCGCGGCTCCTTCCTGCTCGGGCGGCGGCGGCGGCGACTCCGTCGGCGGCGGGGGGCGCTGTCCGCGCGGCCCGGCGCCCTCCCCGCCTCTCAGGGCCGCCCGCTGCCTGCCGGGCCGGCGCTGCGGGCCGGCCGCCGCCTCCGCCTTCCCTGTTCCTCAGCCGCCGCCGCCGCCGCCGCCGCCGCCTTGTTTATCTCCAGCCACCGACTCCCCCTCGGCCCCCGCCGGCGCGTGAGGGGAGGCGAGCCCCACAACCGCCGCCGCCTCGGAGCCGCCGCCGCCTCGGAGCCGCCGCCGCCGCGGAGCGCGAACTCGCGAAGGGGGGGGTGCGGACGAAGCCAGCGGGCGACCCCGGCAGCCGAGCGACGTCCCCTCCTTCCTCTTCCTCCCCCACCCCCCCCTCCTCCCCAGTCAGCCTCGCTTCTCCTCCCTCCCCGGCCTCGCTCGTTCTGACAGCAATGGCGGCCGCCGACCGCGGCTCGGCCCGCCATTGGCTGGCGCTGCGTCACGTGACGGGCGCCGGCCGCGCGGGGGGGCTGCGGGTGGCGGCGGGGGAGGGGCCGGGAGCGGCGGCTGTGGAGGTTCGCGGGAGGCGCTGCTGAGCCGAGCGCCGCCGGATCCTCTGGCCGGGAAGAGGAAGGGAAGGAGGCGGCGAGGGAGAGAAAGAAGTGAGGGCGGCCGGGCTTCCCGGCGGGCTGGCGGGCTGGCGGGCGGCGGACGGCCAGCCGCCCTGGGGCTGCTGTGGGCGCCCCGCCCCCTTGCGGGGCGCTTGCTGATCTTTGCGCGACTGGGGACCCTGAGCCCAGAGCATTCCCGGGGCGACCACGGAGCCCTCGCTGCAGCCCCCCAGTCGCCCTGGTCGGGCGATGTGGCTGGGACTCGCAGTGGGGCAGGCAGCAGGTCTGAGAGCTCCAGGGAATGTCTTGTCCAAACCTCACGCCTTCCTCTGCCTTTTACCGAGGGGAAAACTAAAGCACAAAGACACTAAGTCACTTGCCCGTGATCGCGGGATTCGAACCAGTGTACCCACGCACAGCGCTAGGTCTAGGTTTTATGTGGCTCACTTGGGAAGCAGCACTGTGTGCCTGACGCTGTGCGCTTAACACAAAAATGGGTTTTGAACCCTTGACTCCTACTGTGTGCATTCATTCATTCACAGCGAATGTGTACCCTGCGCTCTTGCTATGTGCCAGAATCTGCTCTTAACTGCCAAGCACTGGTAGAGGTGGAGGTGGTGGTGGAAGCGTTTTGCTGTAGGAGGGGATCCCATCTTCTTAGCCCTAATAGCCAGCATATTCTGAGAGCATATGGCTTGCGAATCCTAGAGAAGTGCTCTTCCTTTGAGGCACTCTTTCCACCCATGAAGGCATTTGCTCCCTGAAAAGATGGGAAGAAAAGTTCCACTGAAAAGAGAGAAAGAGTAGAAACCAGAGGACAGGAGTATCGTAAAAATAGAGAAATCTTATTAGACGTGTCACTCGAATTTGGAAACCACCGCAAACTGCTGAAGCAGAGAACAAGAGGCTAATATTGTCAAGGCGGACACTATTATAACCGACTGACAGAACAAGTGTGCTTATATTATTTCATATAATCCTCACATCAACCACATAGATACTGTTATTATCTTTAGAATGTAATAAGGCTAAGCTCAGCATCTCCAGATTCTCACAGCTAACTCTGTGGCTCAAGCCTGAGTCTATTTGACTCCACAGCCCAAGCATGAATTCAGGACGTTTAGCGGCGGCTGCTGCTAGTTGACTTTGCCATCTCTGGTTGTAATAACCCGAACAACATAGTTTAACTCTGAGCTTTATTTCCTGATCTGTCAAAAAGGAACCCTAACTGCTGACCCGCTGACCTCAGGCCACTATCATGAATTTCTATTAAGATACTATTGATAAAAGTGTTTAGGAAAAGGAGATAAGCCATGACACTTTGTCAACATGTGATATCATTGGGACTTGAGCAATGAGAAGTTTTGATGGCCCAGCATACCCAAACTCCGTATACTACATCCCTGGGGAGATTCATCCTACCCGCTGATTACCAGGTTCTCTCCCTCAAGCTAGAGTTAAAAAACAAAACAAAACAAAGCAAAATGAAAATCCCAGAACAAAACAACAGGAAAGTGAGCAAAGAACTTGAACTGTTTACAGAATGGGAAAGACCAACTTTAACAAAATGTTTGGCCTCACTGGGCACCATAAGTGCACACCTGTGATCCCTGCACTCAGGAGGCTGAGGCAGAAAGATCACTATCTAGCTGGGCTGCATAGTGAATTCAAGGCCAACCTGAACTATATAACAAGACCCTGTCTCAAAAAAAAAAAAAACAGAACTTCACTTTTGCTAAAACTAAACTTCCATACACTTTTTGTCCAAAATTCCTATGTTGAAATCTAAACCGCTATTGTAATGGTAATCAATGGAGGTGATTACTTTGGAAGATAATTAGCATGAGGCTGAAGCCCTCAGGATGGAATTAGTGCCCTTAGAAGAAAATACTGGAGGCCAGGATATAACTCAGTGGCACACTGCCCACCTGGCAAGCACAAAGTCATGAGTTCGATTCCTGGTATCAGAGAGAGAAACACTTAAAAGAGCTTGATTCTCACCTTCCCCTCATAAAAACATAACTAGGAAGAGGATCTTACCAGGAACCAAATGGTCCAACATCTTGATCTTGGACTTTCTATCTTCAAAAACTGGTAAATAAATTTCTGTTATTTAAACCACCCCGTCTATAGTAATTTGACAGCACAGCCAGAGTAGACTCATCTTAAACCAAAATTAAAGCCACAAGAATATTAGAAATATTTAAAACTTCAGCACATCAGGAGTGCCCTCACATACTGGGAATATTAATTAGCACCGTAGCTTTGGGTGTCTACTCACAAGTATCAGCATTTACAAGGCACATAACCTTCGACCTAGTAATCCTATCTCAAAAGTTTATCTTATAGAGATATTTATATAAAGGTATAAAGGGTAATGATATGATCTTCATAGTGTTGTTTATAGGGCAAAAACTGGAAACAGTTTATATTTGTGTCGTTTGGAGAATGTTTAACAAAATGAGCCAGGCAAGGGGACACACACCTGTAAGCCTAGCCCTCCGGGAGGTTGAGCCAGGAGGATTGCAAACTTGAGCCCAGCCTGGGCAATTTAGTGACTTAGTGGAGACCATATCTCAAAAAACAAAAAAAAGCATGCCTGAAATCCCAGCACCTGGGAGACTGAGGCAGGAGAATTGCCACGGTTCAAGGCCAGCCTGGACTACATGGAGAGACCTTGTAATAAAAGGATCATACCTCAGTGTGAAGGCCCTGAATTTAATCCCCAGTCCCACCAAATAACAATAATTATCATCATCACCATCATCCCATGCGGCCATTATAAATGAGTTAGCGTTATGTATACAAATACAGAATAACCTCCAATATAGATTATTAACTGAGATATCTCTGGAAGGTTAACAAGACACTCAGAGTAACATTAGTTGCCTCTAGGGAGGCAAGATGGGGAACTGGAAATTAGAGTGGAGAGAGGAATTGCTTTTCACTATATTGTTTGTGTTTTCTTTTCCTTTTTTCTTCTTTTTCTTTTTAAATATCAAATGCATGCATGTTAGCTATTCCATGCAATGAGTGATAAACAACAAAAATCATTAAATAAATAACACCGAAAACAGAGTGATCTCGTGGCACCATGTATTCAAAAATAAAATAAGACCAAAAAAAAAAGCCTTTATCCAAGATTTCCTTAGCTGTCAAAGCTAAGGCCCGGAAGCAGAAGAGGAGAGACTAGACTAGAAGCACTGCAAGAGATCGTCCTGGCAACAGGAATACAAACTGAGAGCCCAGGGGAACAGGTTTTGGTCTCCGAGGCACCGCTGAGCAGCCTGCTGTCTTGTGCAAGCGGTCGGCCTCTCTGGACCTGTTTCCTCATGTGTGAAATCAGCAACAACCTAGGCGATCCCTCAGGTTGGACCTGGGTGACCTCGTGTGAGTCTCTGCACAGTTGAGATGAATGATAAAGATCCACAGAGTTCTTACTCAATCAAGAAAGCAAAGGGAGTTGAGGGAAAACCTCAAGAGATAAGATTAACACAAAACACAACACAAGCCTGTCAACGGACTGTTAGAAAGCAGCAGGGAAGCGGGCAGGAGGACTTCTTCTGAGTTGGTTCCCTATATAGGAGGCACACACAGGCACCCTCATAACTTAGTGACCCTATTTAGGAGAATGGTTGGCAACCAGACAGAAAACAAAAGTTCCACTCCGTGTAGGTCTCAGGTCTTGTTCTAAGAATGACAGGTTAGTTCCCTTTCATGATTACTAAATGGAATGGCAGACAGAAAATGGAAGCAAAAATATGACCAGAGGAGGAACCGTCTATTAGAAAGACCACAGGAAGCCGCCACAGCTGCAGGGCGGGAAGCACTTTGTAGGAGCTAAGAATATCGTTTCTGAGTGTCACGCACCTGGGTTCCAATCCCTGCTCTGCTGGGCCCTAGCTGTGCAGCCTGGAGCAGGCCATTTAACCCCTGTGACCCAAATTTCTTCCTGCACATTGACCTCCCAGAGTGATAACTCAGGGACAGTTCTTAGCACAGTGCCTGGCCCCAGAGGCTGCAATCAATAAATTACAATGGTCACAAGTCACTTGTCCATCCTTATACAAGGCAACGCATCACCCAGGCACATCACTAGAAGGTCATCTCCCTTTAACAGAACTTTATTAGATTTATTTGGATGCAAATAATAGAGAATGTCGGTTATGGCAAGCCCAACAATACAAAAGTAGCCCACCCAAAAAAGGGAATGCCACTGTCTGTTCCCCACTGGGATAAGCAAAGCAAACATATTGTTATGGATTACACTTCTTCCTCCATACACATACCAACTAACACAACTTGACACATTGCTAGGGGAATTTTCTTGACTTTTTAGGAAAATGGAATCTTGTCACATATATTACTTTGCATTCTGCATTTTTCACTTAACCATTTATCACAAATATGCCTCCAGGCCTACATATCTGCATCTAACTCATTGTTTTATTAGTTGTGTAATGTTTCACAGAACACCTGTGTCATATTTTACCCAATTATTCCCCTATTCCTGAACATTCAGGTGGTTTCCAGTTTTTTCCTACTCGAAATAAGGGTGCAGTAAATATCCCTGTCCATATATCCTTAGGTACTGACACTTTTATTTCTGTAGAATAAAGTCCCCAACATAGGATTGCCTTTTTATGGTTAATAAATGTGTGTTTTTATTGTTAATAAATACAACCAGCGTTGGGGTGTGGCTCAGTGGTAAGGTGTTTCCCTAGCCACGCTTGAAGTCCTAGGTTCAATCCCTGGCACTAGAAAAAAAAAAAAAAAGGTATAGGTAAAGTGATACACCCAGAAGACTTTCCCCAAAAGTTGTAGCAATTCACTCCCCTGCAGCAATACGGGAAGCGTGTCCACTTCCTCAAATTCATGCCAGCATTCGCATGTTGCCAATCTTTTTTAATTTTTGCTAACCCGATGGGTGAAAATGGCATCATTGTTGTTCGAATGTGCTTTCCTGGAACTCTAGTGAAGCTGATCTTCTCCTGGCTGTCTTGACCGTCTGCATTTCCTCTTGAGCTGTTTGCTATTCAAAGCAGCAGTTTAGAACAAAAGATAACCAAATGCAGTTCCAGAGAGACCAGTAAGGAGCTTTGCACAACGACATACACTGGTCTTGGGTCACTGTCATCTGGCACAAAAGGTAATTTGTCCCACAACTCCATTATGATTCTCTGGACACTTTCACGAGGCAGATTTACACTTAGCATTCTTTTGCTTTCATAATTCAGTTTTTTTTTGTTTCTTTTGGGTTTTTTTGTTACCGGGATTGAACTCGCAACCTCACACTTGCCAGGGAGGTGCTTATGCCGCTGAGCTAAATCACCAGCCCTAGTAATTTAGTTTCTACACTTGATCTTAGCCAAAAGACCAAGAAGCGATAATTTAGTTTCTTTAAGTGAGTTTTTTAAAGTCCCTCCAAGAGAGTGGTCTTATACCAATCAGGTTGCAAAGCCTTGGGCAATAACAGCTTTGCTCATAACCACTAAGGATTTCCTAATTGTTCCAACCTCTCCTCCAAGACAATATGGAGGATAAAGTACAAACAACAGCCGCTGTTGCTGGCGTGGACCTGCAAGTCCATGAGTGACATATGGGTGAGGGCAAGAACTTCAGAGTTAGAGAAGACCTTGCTCAAACCCCAGTTCTGCCAGCTACCCTCCTACTCACCCTGGGCGGTGATTTAACCACATCATTCCTCAGTTTCTTCATCCTTAGCTAACACGAGGACATACTGGTATGTGCCTTTCGGAGCTATTGTTAACATTCTGTGAGTTATTACCCACAGAGCACTCAGCCCCTGCATAACACATAGTAGGTGCTCAATTAATGCCAGCTGTTATTAAAACTTCGAATGCTGAACTCTTAAAAAATTCACCAAAGAAATAATTTACGATGTTAAAAATTCCAATGCATTTCAGTTATCTCAATTCAGTAATGTTTCCCCTACATCTTTTATGAACAAACACAATAGAGCCTTCAAGCAAGGCATGGTGACACATGTCTGTAATTCCAGCATCCTAGGAGGCTGAGCCAGGAGGATTGCAAATTTGAGCCTGGCCTGGGCAATTTAGCACCTTCACAAGACCCTGTCTCAAAATAACAAATAGAAAAGGGCTGGGGATGTAGCTCACTATGAAAGCCCGGGGTGGGGGGGCTCTTTAATCCTGAGTTTAGGTAACACTAACTTGATTTTACTTTATTTTTGGTGTTGGGGATTGAACCCAAGGCTTTGCTCGTACTAATCACATGCTTCACTATTGAGTTTTGCCTCTGGCTCCCAGGCTATGCTGATTTGTTTATTAATTTGAGACAGGGTTTCACTATGTAGTTCAGGCTGGCCTTGAACTCACTACATAGCCCAAACTGTCCTCAAATTTGGGGCAATCTTCCTGCCTTACCCTCTCCAGTGCAGGGATTATAGGCGTGCCCCACCACACCCAGCTCAATGCTGATTTTAGTAGCACAAAATTAATTACTTCCAATTAGCCAATAATAAAGAATAAAATAAGGTGTAGACAGGGTCTTCTGACAGTTTTCTTTGACAATACTACTACTCAACTAAAGAAAGATGATTATATGTATAATTTTGTAGCCTCTACTAAGTTTCCTACATATTATAGGCTATAGTCCTAGCAGGTATGAAAAATGTGTCAACTGAATAAATTCTGGAAACCAGCTACTCAGAAACCTAAAGGGATTAGGTGTATAATGGCAGCTTAAGTGTTTAAGGTGAACAAAATCATTTTTAAAAGAGGATGAAGAAGCCGGGCAAGGTGGTACATGCCTATAACCCCAGTACTCTGGAGGCTGAGGCAGAAAGTTTAAGAACAATTCAGGGCCAGTTTGGGCTACACAGTGGGAGCTTACCTCAAACAAACAGACCAACCAAAAAAAAAAAAGAAAGAGAGAGGGAAGAAAGAAGAGGAGGCGGAGAGGAAGAGAAAGAGGGTGAAGTGAGGGCAAGAATATTGTAGAGCACTCGTCTATCATGATTGATCAAAAAGTAAATAAAATAAAAGAGAGTGTTCACAAAATAGCCTAGAACTTTTCCTCCCCGGGCTGTGCAAGTGTGAATTCAAGGCTCATGAAAGAAGGGCCTGCCCAGGTGGCCCAGGGCCAGGCCGTGCTCAGGGAAGGGAGATGCCAACTCCTCTGGCCACTCTGCCAGCGCACCTCACCCTTTCTGTTTTCTCTGTTCCAGGCCAGGCCCCTGGAAGGGTGTTGTAAGGAAGATGAATGCCTTTTCACTGGTGGCCTAAATCAGGGACTTCAGCCGAGGTCTGGCGAGGTGAGATGGTAACGGATCCGGCCACCCTCCCCGGGTAATACTGCTCTGTGAGAGCCAACATCCAGGCGCAGGCGTGTCACATAAAGGCCTCCAGCCTCCAGGGACCCTATCTGTTCCCTCCACACTGTCTGGCACTTTAAGTGCCCAGGCCTGAGCACATTTCCTGTTTCCAGGCACAGGTGTGCTGTCTCAGGAGCTGGCTGGGTCCTGCCCTGGGGCAAGATCTTGCTTTCTGCCACAGATCATTTTTAAAAGCACCTCTCGCTCGAAAGGAACAAAGTCCCTACCCAAGGAAACAACGTGGAAGCCATAGAAACAAAAAAACGCCACAGCTGAAACTCAAGTCATCCTCTGGTCTTCAGGCCTGGGTGACAGGTTCATCGGTGTCCCTTTCCCTGGGTTATGTAAGTTTTCAGCCAGGGTGAAGCAAGAAGCCCATCTCTCCCATTCAGGTCTCAGTTTTTCCTTTCTACAATGGACTGCCAATCTCTTAGGACGCCAGTGAGCTACAATCAATTGGTTTTGTAAATCGAGTACACAATTTCTCAGTTTTCAAATGCGCTGACTGCCGTAGCCTACAGTGGGTGGAAATAGAGTTTATGAGCAGAGTCACTGTTGCTGCAGTCGGTTCAGATCGCTTCCCCCAGGAAACAAATTACATTTCATTCTCTATATATTGTTTACTTTATAGTCTCTTGATCTTACTTTGCTGACTTCTGGTTGTAGATTTTGCAGTAGCTTGCTTCCCGCTTAATCACAACAGCTTCTGCAAATGTTATCGAGTTGTGTTATGGGGATTTGCTTGTAGCATTTCACAATGGTTACTGAATACAGAAGCCCCTTCTTTATTCTACCAAGAAAAAAAAAGGCTTCGGTAAATATTTCCCCTCACTTAAGAAAAACACAGATTCTTAAGATGATTTTCCAGGGAGCAGACTGCATTTCATGTTAACCATACAATAACTCGAAGCACATTTAGCATCGCTCCGGCTTCGTGGTTTCAGGAAGGGGTCACTGTTTACGTAACGTGTTCATCCCGACCAGCCTGCTCATTATAAGCTAATCAGTCAGCCCTTGAAATTCCAGTAGAAGAATGGCTTTCTTCTCCCACCTCCTAGCAGATGGAGTGGACGGAGACACAGTACCAGCCACACGCATGGTTACACCTCTTCTGACCACACCCTTTCACCAACTCAGTGTGTTTTGGGGGGGAGTGTCCATCCTTCACATCTTGTGAGGCAGGTCCTGTTTAGGTCCCCATTTTATAGATGAGACAACTGAGGCTCAGGGAGGTGAAGTTCCTTGCCTGAGGTCACAAAGCTTGGAAACACAAGGCAGGATTTCAGTTCCGGCCACCGCAGCCTCCTGTGCTGCCATGAGGCTATAGAACCCCCTCTCAAACATCAGGCCCCCTCACCTTCTCATTCTGAGTTTCCCGCCTTCTGCATTAGTCAGGTGTGCCTCCCTCAGTGTCCTCTGGTGGCCTGGTGTGGTACAGTTCTGCCACTTTCCAGCCGCCTGCCCTGGACAGCCTGGCTTCTCTGAGCCTCAGTCTTTTCCACTGCAGTGTGGGCACGCGTACCTGACCTCACAAGAAGACAGTAAAACCAGCAATGGTCACGAGGGTAGGTGTATTTATTGGACTCTTTATATCACGATCTTCCTGAACCCTCCCCCCATAATGGTACAGTTCACGGGAGGTACTGTACCATTATTATCTTGCAGATGGGTCAAATGAAGTGGAACGCACTGCCACTTGAACCTAAGCTACTGTCCCTAAGCCACTGTCCCTTTGCTGCACATTCTGATGTGGTTCTACCATGTTCTTTTCTCTGCACAGGAGCCAGAGGGAACCTAAGCTGATCCTATCACTTCCCTGCTCTAAACTCTGCCATGGCTCCCAAACACTCAAAGCAAGGTCCCAACGCTTCCCCATGGCCTGCAGGGTCCTATGGAACCTGATTTCCTGCTCTGACCCACAGAGCCATGTCTTGCCAGCCACTCTCCGCCTTCCCCTGGGTTCTTTTCCCACACAGTTCTCCGGGCCTGGTCTTTCTCAAGTCCTCTTCCCCCTGCAAATCCGTAACTGTCCCCCTCCCTCATGTCAGATGTCCCCACATCAGAATGACCCTGAAAGGCCCCCAGGCTCCTAAGACATCACACTTCTCCTCCTCACTTCTTGTTATCTAGTTAGTTTTCTCTTAGCATCTACAGTCACCTGCAATCAAACGCATTTATTTTTATGTACTTGTGCATTGCTTCCTCCATTAGAATATAAGCCCCTTCAGGACAGGGCGCCGGGTTTTCTTTTCCCCTCTCCTGAATGTTCTTAGCAACATCCGCGGTGCCTAGAACTTGTGGGTGTTCACTAAACATGAGGAGAGGAAAGGACTAAAAAATACTCGGGGTGAACCCTAGCCAGGGTGTGGCACAGAGCAAGTGACAATGAACTGGAGGGGCTGTCCTCGGAGCTGTTAAACTGCTGTGGCTCACAGGCACTCTTTTCCTCGGCGGGAGGCGCAGGGCCCTGCCAGCTGTGAGCCTCATTCCATCCTGCTCCAGAAAAATCCATTTCCAGGACCTGGAGGGCCAGTTCTCAGCAGCTGTGAAGAGAAGACAGCAGCTCTTCACTCTGGGCCTGGGACTGGTGGGGTGGGGGGTCCCCCAGGAGAGTTCTAGGATGCTCTACAGAGGGGTCTGGGACTCACACCGCATTTTCAACAGCACCAGGGGACAAGTGCCTTCCACAGAACCACAGTTAGGGCTGAATCATAGCCCAAATCTTTCTAAAAAGTCCACAGCGCCTTGGCAAACACCGGGGACTAAATCGTGTCTAATAACCTGATTTTAGACCTTCTCATTTTTAAAGCAATCCCACTCACTTTAAATATTCAAACATCAAAGAAATGCATAATTTAGAAAACAAAACACCCCTTTCCCCTTGCCTGTGAGCAATGTGACACACTGATATTCATCTAGAATTTTTTCTAAGCATATTCTAACATATGTTGCTACTATGATTGCTCACCAAAATGGGACTATACTTTATCTTCTGCACCTTGTTTTTAAATCTGTGTGTGTGTGTGTATGTGTGTGTGTGTGTTACTGGGACTGAGCACAGAGCTTCCGTATTGAGCTACATTCCCAAGCCTTTGCTAATTCTTTTATTCTGAGAAGAGTCTCACTAAGTTGCTAAGGTACCCAGGCTGCACTTGAATTTGTGATCCTTCTGCCTCAGCATCCCACAGTGCCAGGATTTCCCAGACTACACTACCATGCCCAGCCGCTTAATTAGGTTTACTGAGGTACAATTTACATAGAATAAAATCTACCATCCTTAGCAGAGAATTCTATGAGTTCTATAAAAGGACATGCAGGTAAGATGTCTATAGATATTCCTCAGCCTCTGCAAATTCTCTCTTTATTCCTTTTGCAATTAAACCCTTTAGTTCCTGACAATGACTCCTACTCTCTGTTCCTACAATTTACCTTTTCCGGGATGTCCTAGTGGAACCCTAAGATACATAGCCTTTTGCCTCGAGTTGTTTTCACTTAGCACAATGCATTTGAGGTTTATCCAAGTTACATCCTTCAGTTAGTGGTTTGTTCCTTTTCATAGCTGTGTAATATTTCATTGTATAGATGTACCAAAGTTTGTTTAACCATTTACCCAGAGAATTAAAGTTGTTTCCAATTGGGGGCAATTACAAATAGAGCTGCTATGAACATTTGTGTACAGGTTTTTGTTTGTGTTTTGTATTTTATTTTTTGTTTTTTGGGTACTGGGAATCAAAGTCAGGACCTTGCACTTGCCAGGCAGGCACTGTGGCACTGAGCTATATCCCCGGCCCATACACAGGTTTTGATGTGAGTATACTAATAATTTCTCTTGGATAATTACTGAGGAGTAGAATTGCTGAGTAAATATACTAAGTATGTATTTGTAGGAAATTCAAAATGTATTCCAAAACAGCTTTTCCCTACACTTTTTTCTTGTTTAACCTGAATATATGTTACTACCTGATAAAATATGTGTATCTGTGAAATACTTTCTCACTAGAATATTAGACACACAGAAACTACTGTCTTTTGCTCCCCAGTTCATACTCCCCTACTGCACTCTAGCACTGGGGATCAAGCCAGCACCTTTGCATTGAGTTACATCCCCAACCCTTTCATTGTTTATTTTGAATCGGGATCTCGCTAAGTCACTAAGTTGCTCAGGCTGAGCTCAAACTTGAGATCCTCCTGTCTCAGCCTCCCCCAGTGCTGGGATTACAGATATATGCTACCATGTCTGGCCCTCCGTGTACTCTCTGTGCCTAGAACAGTGGCTGGCACATAGTAGGTACTTAGGAAACTGGATGTTGAATGAATGAGCTTCACCAACCTCCTCCCAAGAAAAGGCCATGTAGACTATGTCCCTAACCTGCAGGCGACAACACTAAATTCTGCTGCCTGGGTGCGCTCCAGTTTACCCCACCACTCCCTGACCAGTGGGGCTCCCAGGTTTTCACTACAGTCACAGCTGCATTCACCTGCTTGCAGATGTAATTTGCAAACTCCTGAGTTTTCATTAAAACCAGTTCACAGCAGTGGAGCAGCCAGATCAGTGTATATGAAAGATTGTGGCTTCTGTAAATTTTTTCAAAAGATGAGACTGACTTTATGTTTCCACCAAAGAGAGAAGATTCTTGCATTGGAAGAATCCCTGCTTTGCCTTAGTCTTGCCTGACCTGAACATTATAGTTGTGTGCATGTGCGCGTGTGCGTGTGTGTGTGTGTGTGTGTGTGGTCGGGGGGGGATCACAGCCCCACAGTGCTAGGAGTCTGAGGGTTAGCAAGGTGAGCTGCCCCTCATTTCACACCGGGGTGCAATCTCCAGAGAACGGCAGAAACTGACACTGGATGGCTAGCTTCTTTGCTAAGTAAGAGCCCGAATCAAAACAAAAATACATGGCCTGGCTACAAGGCACAGTGCCTCCTACCATCTTGTAAACGAAAGGATATTTTGCTCCATTGATTAGCTAGAAAGGCAAACGCTGAGAATAAAATAAATCTAACTGTAATACACTGGGACTTTCCCTTTTTAAATTCCACTCTGAACAGGATGTGTGTGTGTGTGTGTGTGTGTGTGTGTGTGCACGCTCAGTGTCTGTCTCGTGCATGGGTCTGGATGGCAGCCTCACTCCTGCCAGCAGGCCTGCGTAGGTGACCCTAAGAGGGCTCTAAATGAGAACAAAAGGTAGTTGGAAAAAAATGAAACCGAACAAGGGGAAGAAATGAAAGTGTTACAATTAGCTAATTGGGCCCAGTTTTCTGGATGTAGCTTTATCTCCCCCACTGTGCAACGAGCTCCTCTCCACATCAAAGACCACTGCATGCCTGGAGAATTGGAACCGATGTTTATGGAGTGCTTTGAAGATGTAAAGTACTGTTTAAATGCTAAATATTATTATTATTACTTTAAATTTTAAATGCTTTTTTTTTTTGGTGGGAATTTTTAATGTGCTGACAATTCGGATTTAATGTGGAAGACAGCCGGGTGCTACTGTGTACTTCGATGAGACAAGAAACCCAATGTACCTTCGCGACACGGAACCCGGCTGGCCACCGTGTCCTTGTAAATTGTGTTTTCCAGGAAGATGAGCACTGTCAATCAGCTGCTGTCAGTTTATGTAAGAACATGTCTCAGGATCTAATTGAAATACAGTATCTTTCCAGGCAGAGTTGATAGAGTTATCACATTACAGATTTTATTTGACTCTGCATCTCGATTCATTCCTTTGTATAGTTTCCAGATTTCTTCATAAAACAGAAATTAGACACAGTCTTGACATTAGAATTTCACGAAGAAGCAATCAAATCCAAATTACTTCGAAGAAAGAAAGAACTATAAAAGTGACTAAACAAAATGAAAGGAACAAGCATTCTGGAAGGCCTGAGTTCATGAATTAATTTCGTTATTTGGTCCTTGGGACAAATCCAACTTAATTTAAGAGGTTGCCAGACAAAGAACATGAGGAACGAAAACTCTTGCATCTGTGGCTTAGACAGAAATATTGTAAAGTTTGAAAGTTTTGCCTTGTTTTCTTTCTTCTCTTTATCTGCATAGAACTCAGACAAGAAACTGGTCGTGTTCCTTCTCTTCTACTGATTCAGATGGTCACTGTCCCTTTTATGTGTTCACAGAATTTTTTTTTGTAAGCATCGGTGGGGAATTTTTTTAAATTAAAATATCATCAAAGCTGAAATGAATTGCCTGACATAAAACTTGGCTCCCAAATGGAACAGTCATTGGGCCTTTTCAATTTCCTATGGTAACCAAAGACCACACTGTGTTTTTAAAAACTGTTCCAGTAATGAGACTCACAAGAGGTATCAAGTTACTAAATGGCTTTTAGCCTCTTGAAACCGAAGTAAAGGAAAATCTCATTAATTTGAACTGTGCTAATAATGGAATTTGTTATAATTCAACCTGGCCTAAGCTACAGTTTACCTTTGGATTACTTCTAAGACAAATTGACCAGAGTAGCCAGGTCAGGAGAGTGCGCAGGGCATGTTTTGTGTCTTTAAGAGAATAAATTGTCTGAAGGCTTTTAGCACCTTGCCCTTGCCTAAATAAATTCCTGCCAAATCCAGATGAGTTTTAAATGTTGATTAGGGCAGGAGGGAAAGTCTACTAAGGGGGAACCCTTTCTTTGTTAAGTTCTCCTCTGCATGCTAAAGAAAGAAAGGTTCATTTTAAGGATTCTAAATAGTCTCTTTGATGCAGACAGACCTCTTAGCCTGCCCTTCATGCCAATTGTTATGAATGAATGAGGTTTTATTGAAGCAGTAGCAAAGATCTGTAATTACGATCACTAACAAAGGAGTGAACTCCAAATAATGTTTTCTTTTTCCCCACTTGTATGTGGCAGGCTGTGTGCTAAGTACTTTCTGATTTCTTTCTTTCTTTCTTTCTTTCTTTCTTTCTTTCTTTCTTTCTTTCTTTCTTTCTTTCTGGGTGTGTGTGTGTGTGTGTGTGCGCACGCGCGCGCGTGTGCACGCGTGTGCCTGGTAACCAATGGGTTCTTAGTGGACAGCTGTGTTTGCTACAAAACAAGTATGTGTCTTCTCCCAGCTAAAGGATGATTTTTGTTGTTGTTTTTGAGACAAAGTCTCTCTATGTAGTTCAGGCTGCCCTTGAACTCACTATGTAATCCAGGCTGGCCTCAAACTCACAGCGATCCTTCTGCCTCAGCCTCCCGAGTGCTGGGATTACATGCATGCCCACCATGCCCAGTCTAAAGGAGGATACCAACATTTGTTAGACTCCTTAGCATCAATGGACAGGTAACAGATGATCAGAGGAAAAAGATGATAATAGGTATAAAGAAGTAGGTGACAAATAGATGGATATACAGATAGATAATAAATCTAGATGGATGGATGGTGGATGAATGGATTATGACTGAATGAGTGAACAGATTGAGGATGGATGGACAGATAGAAGCATCCAAAGCAAAGAATCTTTGGACTTGCTATCCAGATATTGGGGAGTGATTTCTCTCCTCAGTTTTACAGCTTGCAATCCAATCAAGATTGTAACAAGCCCCTACAGAAAGATAGCCGTGAAAGGAGAATGGGGTATCCTTAGGATAACTGCAGGAAGCCAGCTGAGAAGTTTACACGGGTGCTCCTTCTTCCATTCCCAAGTCTGAGGGAAACAGAAGGAGCTCAGACAAATGAGATCCAATCTCCAAGGACACTGGAAAGAGGGTGCGGTGAGCAGGGTATGGCAGCACACATCTGTAATCCCAGCACTTGGGAGGCTGACGCAGGAAGATCACCGTCAGTTCAAGGCTGCTCTGGGCTACACAGTGAGTTCAAGGCCAACTGAGGCTACATAGTAAGACCCTGTCTGAAAACCCAAGAAAAAAAAGAAAAGAAAGAAAGAAAGAAAGAAAGAAAGAAAGAAAGAAAGAAAGAAAGAAAGAAAGAGATAGGGCATCTGTGAATTCCCAGCAAACTTCAAGTATGTGTTTGGTTTACCTACCACAGTATCAACCAGTGCATGACATTTAGTCGGTGCCACAGGTCCCCAAATCTTTCCTCCTTACTAGAAAGAAATGCTTCAAGTTCCTTCCTTTCAATTCACATTGGTAAAAGATCCAAAAAGCTCGTTGCCTTATCAGATTATAAAAATGTTACCAAAAAAACAAGTAAGTAAATTAATAAGCTAAAACAAGAGAGAGAAAAGATAAGTTCTTCATAAAAATTCAAACAATATAAAAGAATATTACTGAGCAATAAAAATCACCTATAATCCCATCATTATCCATATCTTCTGCTAACACATTCATAAATATCTGATTTAAACAATGAAAACAATACACTTAAGGTCTTGCCACACACCATGCACTAGAGATACAGAGAAGAAAATAGTTACAGAGAATGTAGCTCAGTGGTAGAGCCCTTGCCTAGCATGTAATCCTTACTACTGCAAAAACAAAAACAAAAACAAAAACACCACAATTATGATCTCTGTCCTTAGGGACCTCCGAATCTACTAGAGGAAACAAATTAAATGAATTGTTACAAGTGTGATGAGTGGTTTTGGAACTTGATTTTGCATCCAACCATGTGTCACAGGCATCTCCCCCGGGGCTTGTAAGTATGTGTGTGTGGGGTGTGTGTGTGTGTGCGTGCGTGTGTTAGGAATAACACTGTTAAGTGTTCAACATCCTTTTGTCCATCCTGTCCTTTTAGACTCATTGAGGTGCAGAGAGGGCTAAGAGAGAGTATGGTGATTTGCATCAGGAAAGATGAGAAGTCCCTCGGTGTGCAGCAGAGTAAATTCGCCCGGGATGCGGGGGTATTCCCAGCTAAGGTCTGGTAGGAGTGGTTCTCCAAGAGACTTCAGTGAAGATGATCATTCCCCCACCCCACCCCCGCCACCAATACTCTGGATTCAGGACTCTTTAGAATGTGACACCATGTTAAACTTCGGTGCAAGTTACAGTCTGACGCCAGGCAGAATCACTTCATTTTTTTGGTGGCTTCACAGTGTCCCATAGTGTGGGGACGCCAAGCTTCATCCCTTCCCTCTGGGTTGAGATGCAGGTTATTAGAAGTGCTTAGTGTGGTGGATGAACATCCTTTACAAGCAGACTCGCACGTGACGGTGCATCTTCATTATCAGTTTGATTAGATTGAGAAATGCCTAGGAAATGAGTTCCGGGTGTTCCCTGTGAGGGCGTTTCCAGAGATGATTGACATGTTCCACAGCCAACTAAGGGGAAAAGATCTGCCCTGAATGTGGGCTCTTCCAATAGGGCAGGTCCTGGATGGAGTAAAAGCAACCGGAAGACGAAGCGCATTAGTACAGGATGTCTGGTTCTCTCATGGTCTCTGCTTCCTGGCTGCCATGGTGGGGTGCACAGCCTTCCGCCCTGATGTTTCTGCCTCACCCCAGGGCCAAAGTAATGGATTGGACTGAAATCACTGAAAGCTGAATCAAAGTAAACCTCTTTTTCAAGCTGATTTTATCAGGTACTTTTGCCACGGTGACAGCGGACTAACATGACTTCCAAAGAAATATATAGATAGGTGGATGAATGGTAGATGAAAGAAAATAGAGACACATGGGAAGGGAGGGATGGCGAGAAAGAGGAGAGAGGGAACTGTGGCAAATCTGCATAATAGAACACTGCTCCACAACAAAACAAAATATCAAAACACACCATGGATGATTCTAAGATTAAGAGAAGGCAGACTCCTGTATATTTCCACTTCTATAAAACCTAGAAGAAGGCTATCGTGATTTTCTCATGGTATCCCGCCCTGCGTCCTCCAGGATGTACTTTTTTATCTTGCTTTTTCCTCTTTTACTTGGCCCAAGCTTGCTCCGTTTCTCCCTCATTCTTCACTTTTACTTTTTCAAATAAACTTTGGTATCCTTAAAAAAAGTTCTAGACAGAAAACAAATCAAAAGTTACCTGGACACTAGGAAAATAGGACACTAAGGGAAGATGACGAAGGGACATAAGGACATTCTTGACAGTGATAATGTACCCATTATTTTGATTGTGGTGATGATACCTGTGTTAAATGTATTGGACTGTAAACATCAGAACTGGGCATGCATATAACTCCAACATTCTGGGAGGCTGAGACAGGAGAATCACAAGTTCAGCCCAGTCTGGGCAACTTGGTGAGATCATGTCTCAAAATAAAAAACAATAAAAAGGCAAGGAATGTAGCTTACTGTGAAGGAGGACTGTATTCAGTCCCTAACATGCAAAATAAAATTATACTTTTCAAATATGTGCAGGTGATTGCAGGACAATTACACTGAGACAAAGGGATAAAGTAGACATTGATGCATAGACAGGAGGTAACATTTTAAGGTGAACAGAAAAGAAAGGGGACTCAGCTAGACTGGAAACAGCTAGACAGGGAAAAAGGGAGAGTCAAGTCTAAATGGCCCCCAGGGGTCAGCCCATTGTGGGGTGATTCTAGGGCTAAGAAAGAGGCAGGGAATAGGACAAACTTGGCTCACACCTGAACCCCACACTGGTTTCCTGTCACCATGTGGGCCGGTTTGTGGCCTCTCTGCCCCAACACAGATCACCCTACAGCCTAGTTACGGGGTGCCTGGCTCACAACAGACACTGTCAGTATGAACAGACTCCCTCTAAGCCCTACCCAGCCAGTATGGTCACTAAGGAGGCCCTGGGGTCCATCTCCACCCCACAACCCCTTACATCTCCCTTTTCTCTTGGACTAGTGAACAAATTCGCTCTTCCAGCCCTGCCCTAGGAAGCCTTGCTGGACATGAACCCATCTTCCAGTGATCCCTGCAACTTTTGTGGAAGTCAGGTTGTCTGATCTGAGTTAGTTCAGAGACTAGGCCGGTCCTGTGTCCATGTCTCAGCCTTGACATTTTTTTTTTCTTTTTTAGTACTAAACCTGGGCCCTTTGCACTGAGCTACATTTTGTAGTTTTTTTTTAAAAAAGTTTTTGTTGTACTTTTTATTTTTGAATCAGGGCTTTGCTAAATTACTAAATTACCCAGGTTGGGCTTGAACATGGTCTCCCTGCCTCTGCCTCCTAGAATGCCAGTTTCTGAACTTTTGTGTATGTGGATTTCGGTAGGTGAATTCCCCTTTCTGCTTTTTTTTAAAGATAAGGTCTCACTACAGTTCAGGCTGGCCTTAAACTCACTACACAGCCCAGATTAGACTCAGATTCACTACAATCCTCCTGCCTCAGCCTCGGAAGTGCTGGAATTAGAGATGTACACCACCGTGCCCACCTTGGATTCCCCTTTCTGAGCCTCAGTTTTCTCATCTGGAAAATGAGGATAGTAAGTATGATCCATCATACAGTATTTGTGAGAACACATGGAATAAAAGGGCAAAGGCTTTGTGCACACAGGAGGCACTGAGTAAAACTGTATTTATTTATTAATTTAGTACTGGGGATCAAACTCATGACCTTGCCCTTGCCAGGCAGGTGCTAATGCCGCTGAGCTAAATCCCCAGCCCTATATAGCACTTAAGAAGTTGTACTCTGAATTTAGACCAACGCAGATTAAAATCCTATGCTCTGATCAAGGGATTTAATTTCCCAGAGACTCAGTCTTGTCTTCTCCGATCACAAGAGGATACAAATGCATGGATTGGTTAGGGGCCTGGCAGGGAACAGAGGCACACTCAAACTAGGAACCTAGTGGAGAGTCCAGGCCAGGGTTTATTTGCCCAGGTATGGGACAGTCACCAAGAGGAACGGTGACTTGGAAAAGGCACAGCCCGCTCCCAGCAATGCAGCTGGAGGAGCGCAGGAGACAAGAGGGCCCAGCGCGTTGCCTTCTCCTGATCTGGTAGTGCCTTTTGGACAAACCCACTCCTAAATCAGAGGGCTTGGAAGCTCACCGGCACTGTCCACTCAGGGGTCAGAGTGCAGGGACAGGGGACGAAAAGACCCGGAGGGCAGGGATGACCCCAGTGCAGGGCCACGTGCACAGGAGCGGTGGGAACTCGGAGGCTTCGCCGGGACCACGCCGGTGCACCCTGCACGCACGGTGAGGCTCCTCAGTGCGGCCGTGGTCACCCAGAACCAGTCCGGCCTGGGCTGTCAGGCTTGGTACCAGGCCAGCAGCGACCCACCCCACCGTGCTGGGAATGGAACGGGGCTGATCTCCTCCACTCCGTGTTTACTTAGAGAAAACTTGGCTGCTGCCTGAGCAAGAGGAGGTTGACTGTGGTTTTGTGCAACAGCTGGGGGCCGGGGGGTGGGGTGTGGAGAGCAGGGAGCTGGAACATATTAGGGCTCGTGGAAGCCAAGAGACCCCAGAGCCCAGGAATCCAAGGCAGCGTCCTCTCTGCCAAGGGACTGCGGATCTGGGGGGCTGCGCGGCAGATCCGGGGACCCTGTCCGTCCCCAGGAGGCAGGGCCTGGCGAGGGGCAGCACCCAGCGCGGGCTCTGTGGAATGTGCGACACTTGGAACGGGCTGAGGCTCTCGCTTTTTAAAATTGGCCTGTAAATCTCCGTATAGTTTTCAGGGTTTAGGAATTTTATTTTATCTGGATTAAAGTCATGTTCTGCTTTGGCATCGGAAGGCGTTTATGGCTGTTAAAACAAGAAATGAAAAATATAGGCCTGGAATCAGCAAGGCTGCCTCTTGCCAGAGGCAATGGGGTTTGTCTCGGGGGCCAGGCTGAAGCTTCCGGCTCCTTCTTCTCCGACCCCTGCGGGGATCCTGGAGAAAGCCGGGGCTGCCTGCATATGCGCCGCCCATGCTTGGGCGCATGCGCGAGGGAGGCCACCCCGGAAGGAACGCGTTCTCCTGGTTTAGGGGAGCCAGCTTTGCCCTGTCCCCACTTCTGTGTCCTCCCCTGGAAGCACCCCGCTCAAGGCGTGGGGAAAGGGATCTCTTCCTCGCTTCACTTTAGACTTTAGGGGCAGGTGACTTTAGACTTTCGGTTCAACAGGGTTGGGGATGACTTTGAACTCCCCAAACTGCAATTTGGGGCAGAATTTAAATAACTGAGAGTCCAGCTTCCTGGCTTAGTTTGTCCGTCTCTGTTCTTTTAAAGCCCATGTGTACACGCATGTACACGACGTACTACACACCAAATGTACACAGCACATACACAACACAAAACTCGCAGCGCACACCTACTCCCGCCTTCCTTTCTTTTCTTAATGTGGTACTGGGGACTGAACCCAGTAGCACATTTGCTCTGAACTACACGCCCAGCTGTTTTTGTTTGTTTGTTTGTTTTTTAAAGACAAGATTTCACTAAGTTGCCCAGGTAAGGCTGAAACTTTGGATCCTCAGCCTCCCAAAGTACTAGGATTACAGGTGTGCACCACGATTGCCTGGGTCACACACTTTTTTCTTAATGGTAGAAGCTATGCACGGGCAACACTTAGGAAGTAAAGAAAAGCATCGAGGAAAGGGAGTGGAAAGCAAAAACCCTCAAGACAGAATCGCTCGATCTACTGGCAAAGATTGCTCTAGTAGTTGTCTTCCTCCCATCATTGATCCACCTTTTTAAAATAGTATCACCGATTATACACATATTTGTGTTTGGCAGCACTTTGGATTGAACCTAAGGCCTCATCCATGTGAGACTGTCACTCTACCACTGAGCCACCTTCCCAGCCTGGCCCCTACCTTTGAGACATGGGCTCACTGTGTTATCCAGGCTGACCTCAAAGTTGTGACCCTTCTGCCTCAGCCTCCCAAATAGCTAGCTGGGTTTACGGGGATGCAATAGCGCTCTCTGTTTACACCCTGTTTTATTGCCTGAACTTACACTTAGCAGTTTTGAGACCTTTTGTGTTGTTGCAGGAGATGACAATAATTGTTGCATTTTATGACAATAATAATAATAATAATGGCTACCACAAGGTCAACAGTGAGGTGAAAAATTTACCTCTCCTCAGTGGGGCCTAGGTTCAGATACTCAGTTCATTTTTAGCTGCCTCTTTGGGCAAGTTATTTAATCTTTTGGGAGCATGAGTTTCCTCATCTGTAAAATGAAGATAAAATTTTTATCTACCACAGAGAAAGGTTGCAGTGGGAGCAAATAAAATTCTGTCAAGTAAAGAAAAGCTTGGGGGATACTTAGGCTCATAGTAAGTGCTCCATAAGTGACAGTTCATATTCTGTTGTTCTACAATACTGGGGATTGAATGCAAGGCCTTGCAAATGCCAGGCAAGTGCTTTACAGCTGAACTATGTCTTTAACCCTTTTTATTTTGACACAGGGTCTTTCTAAATTGCCCAGGCTGGCCTTGGAGGTTGTGATCCTCTTGCTTCAGCCTTCCAAGTCACTGGGATTACAGGCATGCACCACGGTGCCTGGTGATGGTTCGTATTCTTACACTGCGTGCCGCAGTGATGTCTACAGAACATTTGTCTGTGTTTTTCTCTCCACAAAGGTGCCATGTGCAGCATCCTCTCTAAATCAGAACTTTGGGCTCGCAGCATTTGTTTCATGGTAAGCAGCTAGATGATTTTAAACTTCCATCTTCCCCCAAGAACACACGACAAAGTTGGCAGTCTGAAATATGCAAAAATGCACCCAGAAATGGAAGAGAGGGACATTTGCACAAGCTGGGTTGTGTCTACAGAATTAGAAGGCACAGTTGAACTAATTTTAGTGCCTAAAAATTGGAAACATTGGAATAATGCTCCATGGGAAATGTAAGCTCTTGAAAAGGGCACAAGGAACCACCAGGATTGGGTGGGATTGAGGACGCTTTCCCCAGGCTGTGGGCACCGCCCCAGTCCTCAGACTAGCTGGCCGGAAGCTACCAGGTTGGGGGAGAGGGTTACATGTCCTTCAAGTGTGTGGGATTAGGAATGACTGGGCCAGCGCCTTCACGTTGCCTCTTTATTGTCTTGCTTTTCCAGCTATCTGCTTTCCTTTGTCTTGCCGTAGATAATTGTTATCCTGTGACCAGCTTGTTGGCATTTTGTCCTTTGGGATTTCTGAGCGGCTCAGTCCCCTGTGATTGACCTCACGTGGGCAGACAGCACACAACTCACTTTGTATGTGGGGAGCAGAGCGGGGGCCTGGCTCACTTTCCTCGCAGCCAATCAAGCCGGGCCAGAGAATTTATGAGACGAAGGCAAGCCACTTTGAAGAAAGGCGGCCTTGTCTATAGCTCGGCCATCGCTCTGGGGAGTGCGTGGGGAGGTGGGGAGGGCCTGGCACATGAGAGGGCCCGGCACCCTGGGGATGCAGGGGGAAAGAAAAGAATCCCAGGAACCAGGGTCACAAATCTTTCTGAGAACAGGAAAGAAAGCTGAAGGGGCCACTCTCCTGTCACAGGTGTGTGCGCATAATGGCCCAGCCTCGGCCCTTCCCCCGGGTCATGCAGGGGCTGGGTGCCACCACCCCTGCCTGCATTTGTGCCCAAGTCCTCCCCACCTCCACAAGAGAAGAACCACAGAGATCTGGGAACCGAGAGGTCACTTCTAGACGCCATCATGGTCAGTGGTCAAGAAGCAAGAACATCTTCCGCCAAGGCTGGGAAGCATGGTCTCAAATGCTGGCTCTGCTGGGGCAACTGCTTCCCATCTCAGCCTCAGTGTCCTTGCCCTGTGAAAAAGGTGTGCTCAACAACAGTGCCCGCTCTTGCACCTGGAGAAGAGTGTGTGCCGCACTCAGCCCGCCCCCGGGAGGCAGTCGGTGTTAAGTAAGCAAAGGCTATTGTTAATAGCAATCATCTTTGGTTTCTAAAGATGTATTTTGCTGTCACTAAAGCAAAAAAATAAAGTTCATTCATTCATTCAATCAGTAAGCTTTTTTTTTTCTGGTATCAGGAATCAAACTCACAACCTTGCACGTGCCAGGCAGGCGCTATACCACTGAGCTATGTCCCTGTCCCAATCAGTAAACATTTAACAGCCCACCGTGTGCTGGCTACATGACAGGGCATGGAGATAATTGTCCCTACTCGGTGCTTGCAGTGGGTTAAGGGTTGCCTGGGGCTCCCGGTGTATTGATTTCTGTAGGCTTCAGGCTCCAGGTGAAATAGGTCCAGAGGGGTGGAGCTTGCCAAGTGAAGACAGCTCATCAGATCAGGAGCCAGGATTCGAACTGAGATCTACCTGCTTCTCAATCTACATCTGGTGCATCCTGCTCACGCAGAGCTAAGCAACAATGGGTTCCTGCCCCCTCCCCCGCAGCACCGTCGGGCAGAACATTGTCCTGTCCATATCTGGCACCCACTAGTGGCTATTGCAGACTTGAAATGTGGCTGATGTGGCAGAGGAACTGAGTTTGAGCTTGTATTTCATTTGCATTCATTTCAATATAGATTTAAATAGCTGCACATGGCTAGTGCCGCTGCTTTACCCAGCAAAACACCAAAGCACTCAATTCACATTAATCACAGCGGTTAAGTGTCATGCTGGGGCTCTGGCCGAGACCCAGGGCCACAGAGAGGAGGACACAGCCTTGGCATGGGGTGTGGCCTCAGGAGGGGGCCCCTGGAGGCTTCCTAGAGAGTCATCCGGGAGCCCAGTCTGGAGGAAGGAGGGGTTGGCAGGAGGGGAGGTATTTTTAAATATGCCTAAATATGTTGGATTTCACAACAGGGCTTGCGCTGAGCCGGTACTTTGGTGGAGACTGAAACCTTTAATCAACACCCAGGGTCTTCTTTGAACTGCGTGATAACCCGCACTCGCCCAAAGGATGAAGAAGTCTTGGATTCCGAAAAGTGTCTGCTGTTCCCTTTGGCTGGAGGTATCGGTCTGTGTTTGGCTTTTCCCGTCACTTCTCCGACGATGTGAAAATACCTAGAAGACAAACCTGAAAATTTCCCTGGGTCGGCGGAATGCTTGGTGAATATGGTACGAAGCCAAATGTCCAAGAATGGGGCAACCAGGCCTCGGCAGACAAAGAATAGTAGTAATAATAACAATAAGGATAATGAGGATAATAATGAAAACCAGTTACCACTTATTAAGACACTTACTTTGTGCCAGATCCAGTGTTAAGTGCTTTTCTGTATTGATCGCCTCACACAATCCTACAATCCATTCTCAGCACGCCAGCCGGAGTGGCCTTTTAAGACATAAACTCTAAATCAGATCATGCTAGTCAGTGGTTGAAACCCCTCAGTGGCTTCGCGCTGTACTTAGAATGAAATCAAAGCTACTTGCCTCAGCCCGCAAGGCCTGATCCCTGCCACGTCCTCCCCACCTGCTCCTCTGCTCCCCCTACTCATTAAGTTCCAGACACAGAAGCCCTCTCTGTGGCATAAAGTGCCAAGCTTTTGCCTGCCCCAGGGCATTTGCACTTCCCATTGCTTCCTTAAGCAACTCAGTGTCCCACTCACTCATCGGCTTGAATGGAATATACCAGAGAGCAGGGACTTTGTCTCTTTGATCAACCTCGTATTATAGGCACCGTTATTCCATGTATCAGATGAAGAAACTGAAGGCCAGGGTGATAAATTTGCTCCGAGTCACAGAGCTTGTGAGCTTTCTGGAAAGTGACCAAAGGATTCAGTCCACATGCTCACATCAGCCAGCTATGCGGGGGCTGCACGGCCACCCTGGCATGGGGGGTCGCCTGCAAGCTGCGGTTTTCCCCCTTTCATTTTGCAAACAGTCCTGGTTTGCTTTGCTTTGTCTTTTATTGCTAGAATTTGTCTATGTAATCAGAAACCCTAGCCTACAACACTCTCCAGTCTCCCCTCGGATTTGTTCTTTCCTCCTTTCCTTCCTTCCTTCCTTCTTCTTCTCACTATGTAGTCCAGTCCTGACTGGAATTCACTACGTAGCCCAGACTGGCCTCGAACTTGAAGTGTTTCTCCTGCCTCAGCCTCCCGAGTGCTGGGATGACTGATGTGCACATCTGGCCTCACCTTTTGGTTTCTTTACTGCCAGTCTTGTTCTCCACTGTGTTTAGTACAGCACTGCGGATGGTCTTTGTATATAATTGTGTCTCCTACTTCTATACCTCAGTGTTGTACCTGAGAGTATTCTTGTGGTGTTAAAAACTCTTCATAGGCACCACAGCTCGTGGTTGCATGCCATTCCTTCACTTGGGTATGCACAGCTTAATCAACCAAACTTCTCCACTTGGGGCTTCTGTTTTCTCGCCTTCTAAGTCAGTAGGGTAAAAATAGGATTCAAATTCAAAGACAGCCCTACACAACTATCACTTAAACATAAAAAGATTCATTGACAATTATGTTTCCCTTTTAAGATAGAAAATGGGCACATTTTGTTTTGTTTTTATTGCTTTGGTTTGTTTTTACACCCTCAGCCCCATTTTATGTTTTATTATTAGACAGAGTGTCACAGAGTCACTAAATGGTCCAGGTGAAGCTTGAACTCGAGATCCTCCTGCCTCAGCCTTTCAGAGCGCTGGGATTATAGGTGTGAGCCACCACGCTTAGCATGTCTGTATTTAATCAGAATAACTATTGCTATTATTGTATTCCCTGAGGTTTCACTGTATAGTCCTAACTGTACGATGCTCTGAGAAGTGTACTGTTAGGTGATTTTTGTTGATGCGTCAGTGTCACGAAGTGTTCAATGGCATAGCCTACTACATAGCTAGAGAACATGGCTAGTCTGTCATAACTGTGGTTCTTCACTGACCAAAACCTCTTCTGCAGCCCATGACTGCATTGGAAAACTGCAGGCGCGAAGTGAGAGATTGTAACTGTACCTACATGTTTTCACTCAAAGCGTAGGTGTTAAGGCTGCTTTTGCTCTCAGCAAGACGCCCTCGGTTTCCCTTTATCTTCCTGGCCACCAGCTCTTCCGGAGATTCAGCTGCTGTCACTGTTCCTTCCGTTGCGGACAGAAGATAGCGTACAAAGGACTCCAGAATTTGGAGGTCAGAAATCAGAGTTCAAAGGTCTCCTCATTTTTCCTGCAGAATGAGAATGATCATCTTGGTCTCAGAGAACCCTGAAAGGCAAGTGAAGGATCCGGCAGGCAGGGTGTGCCATAGACGTGAAGCACCATGAAGTTGTTTGGAATTCTTAGCACTCAATGGTGTTGCAGTGGTTGTTTAAAAAAGACATAAAAGATCAACAGAGCCTATGCTTTCTCACCTGAATCTTCAAAAGACTCGCTCTATTACGAGATGGACTGGATTGACGCATTTTCTGCTTGGGATAAATTCATGAGATTGACAGAGTGGGTTTAGGTGGCTTTGTTGGTGGCCTACCCAGAAACTGTGCCCTACCTCATCCTACCCTAACCGGCAGGTGTTTACCCAGTCCCCATTCAGAATGTGACTCAAGGTAAACTGACTTCCAACTCAGCATCAGATGTGGACCTGATTGGTCAAAGCATAACCCCTCCCCTCACTGGTGATTGGTTCATCAAAGTGCATGTGACCCATTCTGGCCACTGAGATGCCTAGGCTGTGTAAAACACATGGAGAAAGAGCTCCTAGCCCTCTAACAAAGTTCCCCTAGAAGGGCCCTTTTTTTTCTGATCTCTCTGGGTGCCATTCCTGGGAGTGCTATAGTCATCTTGCTACAAGACCAGAGATAAAGCCAATATGGGGAATGGAAGATCAGAGAGAGGAGGGTGGTATGGTAATAACCACAGTGACAGCAGGTACTGTGCTAAATGTATTACAGATGTTCCTTCAGTTTCATGCTACATTGAAAATATCTGTAAATAAGTCGAAGATGCATTTTTAACCCACTAAAATGTCACAGCTTACACAAGGCTCAGAAGCTCAAATTTGTCTACAGTTGGGCAAAGCCATCTGACATAAGTCCATTTCATAATAACGAGCTCAAAATCTCATGGAACTTATTGACATTACACTGAGAAGAAGAACAGAATGTTAAATGGGTACACTTTCATGCCGCTGTAAAAGTTCGTAATGGAGACGAAGAAGAACAAAGAACAAACAATGAAGAGTTGTGCTATCAACAGTCAGGATGGTCTGTGTGTTTCCCTGGGGAGGAAGACCTTCCTCGTTTTCAGGGCCCATGAGTTAGGAATGCTGTTCACATTTTTAAATGCTTGAACAACAACAACAACAGAAGAAGAATGGTAACATTGCATGATATATGAAAAGTATATGAGAATCAACTCAGCGTGTCTATAAATAAAGTTTTATTGGAACACAGCTGTGTTCACTCATTGGCTGGTTGCCCCTGTTGTTTCTGCTGTTAACAGCAAGCTGTGGGACCGAGAACACACGGCCCACAGAGCCTAAAATCTTTTCTCTTTGGCCCTTAGAGTTAGCCCATCCTTGCTAAAGCATGCACAACCCTTTCAACTGGTGTACTGTTATCATCCTGCTTTTCACATGTGAGAAAATCAAGTCTCAGAGAAGCTTGGTAATTTATCCAAAGCCACATGGCTAGAAAGAGGTGAACTCAAGATTCAGTATCAGTCTGGTTCTGGAACCTATGCGTGCTGTTCTCCACACTGAAAAAGACCCTCGGGCTCCGTGTCATTGTTGAGACCCAGGCTCAACTAGCCTTACCCCCTCCTCACCTCTCAGCATTTAAGAAGCATATGGTGTTGTCGTTATCGATGCCACTTTGAGGCTGCATTTCTGTCCTTTGCCTGGGAAAGGATGCCAGCGGATGCCATGAGCAAGCGCGGAGAAGAGATAAAGGCTGTGGCTCAGTGGTAGAGCGCTTGCTTTGCATGCATGAGGCCCTGGGTTCGATCTCCAGCACTACAGGAGGGGGGATAAAACAGACGGGAGAGAAGAGGCAAAGCAAGCTGGCGCCTTCCTGAACCAGCTGCCTTTTGTCCTTGCTTAGAGAATAAAATCTTTCTTTCTCCAGACATTTCCAGGCTCCACAAGGTCGTCCCTTTGCAAGGGATTAGAAAGGAAATCCTATTTTAGAATTGCTGCTGCTTTTGGCAATTTGCAATATTAGCCTGATGAGGAATTACACTTGCTAATAAAATACCTCGCGTTGGGGAGAGCCTAATTGTTGCAAGTGTGAGTAGTAATAGCCTGTCGCAGGGACTTCTATGCCGGCACATCCCTCCCTTGGCTATAGCCCATGTGGAAAATCAATTTCCTCTAAATGTTTGAAGAATGACACAGAAGGACCTGATTTCTTTTCCCTCTGCTGGAGTCAATCGGGAGACAGTGAGCCTATAAAATGAATGAAAATAGCTACGTTGCAGGGTACAAGGAGAACACAGAGCTGAGTAAAGCCTGATCGCCAGCTCTAAGTTCTAGTTTTTTTTTTGGTCCTGAGGCCAGAGATAATACACGTTTGTATCCTGAATCGAGGTACTGTGGAAAAAGTCACAGAATAGAATGAATTTTACTTCACCCCAGCCATTTCACTTCTAAGGAATCTCTCCCACTGAAAAACTCTCATGAATATGCATGACTGTATGAACAGGGTATTCCTCATTGCCTGGTCCGTGACGGCAAAAAATTGGAGGCAAGATGATTATCTGACAAGAAGGGATTGGTTAGACAAATGGAGATATAGCCACGTTCTGTGGAGAGAAGAAAAATAAGCCTGTGTGACACACGCATGCAGAAAGATTTTTGTGATGTGGTAGTGAGTAGGGGAAAAAAGCAAACTGCAAACCAATAGGTACAGCATGAGTTCATTTTTGTAAAAAAAAAAAAAAAACAAGAAAACCTTCAATAGTAATAGGCACATTGATGTGTAGATGTTTGTACACAAATAGAGAAAGATCTAAAAGGGTGTGCACCAGGTTGTAGACGGTGGTGGCTAAACGCAAGTCAGAGGGGAGCCATCCCTTCTCCATTACTTAGATTTTTTTAATAAGGTTATATGATTTAGATACTGAAGAAGAGAACCTAAAAGACATTATATTTCCAGGTTGTTAGAATAGCACTGTGCTAATCACATCTTGAAGATATTGAGTGCCATGCTATGGTACTAACAAGCCCATCTAGCTACAGATGTGAGTCAGCTACATGGCTATACTGGTTCTTCCTAGTCAACAATTGTCACAAAGGGACTTAATCCCTAGCTATCTGGCTACCAAGTCAGAACCAAACCAAAACACCCTGGTACCAAAGCCAGGATTTAAAGATTTACTTAAAGAAAAAACACAAAATGTACCATTGTAAGGTATACGATTCAGTGCCGTTGAATATCTTGACAATGTTGCGTAGCTATCTGCACTATCTGTTCCCGAACAGTTTCATCACCCCCAGTGGAAACCTCACACCTATTAAGTAGCCATTGCTGCCAGGTATGGTGGTGCATGCCTGCAATCCCAGCACTCTGGAAGGCTGAGACCAGAGGATTGTAAATTCAAGCCTAGTTTGGACAATTTAGTGACTGACAAGACCTTGTCTCAAAATGAAAAATGAAAAAGTGCTGGAGATGTAGCTCGGTGAAAAGGCTCTGGGTTCCATTTTCACCCCACAGAGCATAAATGAAGAAGAAAACAAAGGAGGAGCTGAAGGAGGAGAAGAAAGAGTTGGTGTGATTGCACATGCCTGTAATCTCACCACTTGGAAAGCTGAGGCAGAAGGATTGCTCTGAGTTCAAGGCCAGCCTGGGCTACATAGTAAGGCCAGCCTGAACTACATGGCAAGACCCTGTCTCAAAAACAGAAAGAAGAAGGAGGAGGAGGAGGAAGAGGAGGAGGAGAAGGAGGAGGAGGAGGAGGGAAAGAAGAAAAAGGGAAGAGGAAAAAGAAAAAGAGGAAGAGGAAGAAGGAGAGGAGGAGGGAGGAGGAAGAAAAGTAGTCACTCCCTACCCTCTTTCCCCAGTCCCGGGAAATTACTAATCTTTCTTCTTTCTCTATTTTGTTATGGGTTGTGTCTAGATGCCCCCCTCAAGGCCTTATGCATTCATAGGTGGGGCTTTTGGAAGTGACTGGATCAGGGGTGTGTGACACAGGATTATGGGTGGGTGATACTGGATTAGTCCACTGATTGGTTTAGGATAGTTCTGGATACGACCAAATAGATTTACTGAAGAGAGATCTGTTAGCAGCACCAACCAATAGGCTTGTAGCCTGGATAGAATAAAAAAGGAAAAGCAGAAGAAAGGTCACTGTTTCCTGCCCACCCTGCCATGCACTGTTTTTCCCCTGTCATGCCCTTCTACCATGCTGCCCCTGCCTTGGAGATATCGGATCATGGACTGAAACCTCTACAAACTGTGAGCGAAGATAAACCTTTCCTCTTTTGACTAAGACAACTGGCTGGCCACAGACAGTCATAGACATAAATAGAATCATATCAGATACGACCTTTGGCATCTGACTTCTTTCGCCAAGCATAACATTTTCAAGGCTCATCCATGTTGTTGTGCGTGTCAGTACTTCATTCTTTTTTATGGCTAATTACGTTCCACGGTGTGGGGTTACTACGGTGTGTTGTTCACTCATTGAGTGATGAACACTTTGTGTTTATTTTTTAGATATCGTGAACAATGCTCCTATGAACATTGCTGCATAGGTTGGCGTTTGAACACATTTTCAGTTCCTTGGGGTATATATGTAGGAGTGAAATCATAAGGTCACATAGTGATTTTATGTTTATTTTTGATAAGATTCGCATTTAAAGCCCCAGAGGGCTACATTCCTGACCATAAGCATGGCCCATGAGCAGAGAAAACTTCTCCTGCACACCTCTGTTTCCTTCCCAGTCTATGCTGTCGGTATACGGATGAAGATAATTACTACTTAATTTGCTGACCTATATTTAAAAAGTCTTCTGCTAAGACCTCACTTATTTTAGAATATTCCAAATAGTCCTCTTCCATGAGCACTTGGTGGGAACTGTTACTCAAGGGATTATTTGGGGATTACTCATGTAAGCTTCCTGACCCATCGCACTTGTAGAAATGTGCGTTCTGACTAGCCCTGCCACACAGCACACTGCTCCTGAGTTGGTAAAGCGTCACTCCAGTGAGCTGGGCCTTGGGATGGACGTTTGCTGAATGTCAGCCTGAGATCACCAGCTTATCGTAAGTTGACCTTAACTTACACTTGCTATTAACGTATAGGCAAGTTGCTTTGGGTCAGCAGGACCTGGACTGAGATCTCAACTGGGATTAACTGATTTACCTTGAAAAAGTTACCTGTGCTTTCTGGATCCCTCAGTTTCCTTCTTTAAAATTTAGGACTAACTACAGGACATAGTTTGTGAGTCATTCATTCATTCGATGTTTATTATATACCTGTAGTGTACTATCTACAGTTTTTGTTGCTTAAAAAAAGACCAGAACCCCAGTCTGTGTGAAGAGACATGAACAGTAAACAAAAGAAGTACAGTAATTACAAGATAGATGGTGATGAGTTGAATGCGAAAATATTTAACAGGAGGGCTGGAGGAAGGGGCGAATTGAAATGGTGTGGTCAAAAGGTCCTCTAAGAAAATGACATTTGAACAGACTTGAAGGAAGAGAGAGACAAGTCTAATGGACATCTTGGGGGCAGAAGCACAGGTCATGCAAAGGCCCTGAGGCAGAAGTTCTTCCTGGTCCTGGAAAAGAAAGCCGCCTGGTGTACCTGGATCAGAGTAGAAGGAACTGATTCTGTGGACCACAGTGTGGACTTCGGATTTTACTTTTGGTGAGATGGAGAAGACCTTGGAGTTTTTTGTCCTCAGCTGGCTCCTGTATCAAGCACATCATTCAGTCTGCAGAGTTGCAAATAGACCAGAGGTAGACAAGGGCACATCAGAGAGCCCAGTTCAGAACCCAGTGTGATCATTCAGGTGAAGGGAGAGGGGGGCTGGGACCAGCTGGTGAGCGACGGACAAGTTGTGAGTACGTTTAGCAGGCAGAGGCAACGCAATTTACTGGGGGGAAGATTAAATAAAACAAGGCAGGCACAGCTCTCGGCACAGACCCGCATGCGTTTAGGAGGGGAAAATGGTGGCCGAGGTTATTGACAAGGTGGGTTCGGTGTGTTTCCCTGGGGGCCGACCCAGAGCTAAAAGGAAAATGAGCAGGAGGAAAGCTATCAAGGTTCCCAGTTGATATAACAAAGGTGAATAATAAATACCACCAAGAGGAACAAGAGTTGGCACCATGGAGATGAGGGCTTCCGAACTCCCCCAGAGGACCCCAAAAACCAAAGCATCAAAGCCACATGATTTAGACCCAAATAGCCATCTCCAGGCTAAATTGTTCACTTAACCGTGAAAGCTTCTTTCTTGTCATGTATAGAAAGCATCGTCTGTCAAGGAAATATTTCTTTCTAGATTCCCTGGCTTTGGAGATATTTACTGGCAATTTCATTGCTGCCCGAGTATTTATTTGGGGGTTTTCAATTAAACTGCCAACTCTGGAATCCCTTTGAGGGAGAAGCACCAACGGCCAAGAGACAACTGGATTCCTTTCAACTCCCCTGCCCTTCGCTCCAAATTCCAGAGACAAGAGGTCAGCCCTGGGATGGCGAGATGGATTTGTGGACGGGAATGCCAACTTCCCTCCTCCTGCCCCTGCTAATTAGGTCTCCTGGAAGCCTGCTGTCAGACACTTCCCTCTGGACATCTGGCCTCAGCAGGGAGAAACAGGGACCTCCATACTTATTTGGGTTTTGACGTTAGCAAATCGAGGCTCACGCAACTAACTAATCAGCACCCATGAAAAGTCACCGAACTCTACCCATGACACCATCGCCTTTTCCTAGGGCAGACAGAGGTCTTGTTTTCCTTCTGTTTTCATTTTGCTCTGAATTAAGGTTTGATTTCTCTCTTACTTTCTTTTTTTTTACAGCTAATTAGAAAATAATAACACCAGCAAACTTATTGTTAATTATTTGTATCTGTACTTAATACGTAAGAGCGTACTCTGTCCTCACAAGCTAATAGTGGCTTGTCAAATGCGTTTCTCATTGTGATTCATTGAGCCCATATACATTTACTGGCGCTGTGGGCAGTCACAGGAAGAGCGAAGATCTGAAGTTCTCTGCCACCCTATGTGTGTTCCCAGAGCGAAAACTCGGGAGAGGAGGTCTCTGTGAACTCACACTCCATCTATCCTGCTTCTTTCCTCCTAGGGTCTTTGTTCTTTTTCTTTTTTTAAAAAAAAATGTTATTCGTGTGTGTGTGTGTGTGTGTGTGTGTGTGTGTGTGTTTGTAATACTGGAGCAGGAACCCAGGGCCTTCACGCTGAGCTATACCTCCAGTGCTTTGTATTTTTTATTTTGAGACAAGATCTCATAAAGTCACTAGATTATCATGCAGGGCTTGAATTTGTGATCTTCCTGCCTCAGCCTCCCAGAATGCTGGAATTACCAAAGCGTCCCACCATGCCCAGCCCTCGGAGGGTCTTTTCTTTGAAACTCTCCATATCCTCTCTCTCACAGCGCCTGTCAGTTCCCTTTGTACCATCAGGGCCTGGCTGTGTCATTCATGAGGCCCAGCACAAAATAAAACCACAAAAACTGTTACACACTTCCATGTGCTGACAGAAAAGCTTTACCCCAAGTGCTGTGTGCCGCTGGCTGCCCTTGGCCTTCTCCTGGGGGTACTGTCCTCCCCCCAACACGGATCCTGTACCTCTACAGCCAGAGCAGCGCTCAGCGCACAGGGGTGAGGGTTCAAGAAATGAGCAGAAGACCTGGTGACACAAGCCTATAATCCCAGCATTTGGGAGGCTGAGGCAAGAGGGGCACCAGCCTGAATCACATAGCGAGATCCTATCTAAAAGAAAAAAAAAAGAGAGAGAGAGAAAAAAATTCCCAGTACAAACCTGGAAAACAGGAAGTTCTATAACTCTGTATCTGCAGAGGGGTGGTAAGTAGTCAGACCAGTTATGTGTCTGTCAAAAGCAGTCAGACTGTAAACTTAAGAGGGATGCAGGAAGCTGTGAATAATTACATATCAATAAAAAGATAGCATGTCTTAAAATTCCCCAGCTCCACTCCTTATCCTCCAGGTCCCTTTGCAGTCATGTGTCCCACAAGGATTTTCCAGCCTCACCTCCAGCACCTCAGAGTATGGAGCACCCTGGGAAAGGCTGAAGCAGGGGGGAGGAGCTGAGCCTCGGGCTCCCTGCTGGGCCCTGGGTTAACCCTCTAGTTTCTGCATCATAGGAGAGGGATAGAGTCCCAGGTCAGAAGAGGTGGGAGGGGGCCATGGGCAGGATCTGAATACCGCTCTGTATACCTCAGTCCAAAGGCAGTCTGCAAGTACCCTGTGCATCAGATTGGTACAAGCCTACTGCCCCTCAAAACCCTGCCTAAAATGTGGGCTCACCCTTTCTTCTCAGCGAGAAACCTTTGCTCCCCTTTCATTCTTCTTCAGGAAGCCTGGCTGGCTGCCTCTTTTCGCCTCCCACAGCTCTATCATAGCATTTGCCACACTGCCTCGATTAACCAGTACACTGCACAGTATTCCTTGTCTCCCAAAGGCAAGGACTTTGACTTTCTGTTCTCAGCGTTCCCTGGGGTACCAGGCACACACAAAGCCGGGTCCTGCACATGAATGAAGAGATTTCTTTACAGGTTTTGCTAGCATATAGTGTAGATACAGATGCATAGAAGCAGATGGATACATGGATGGATGAATGGATGGAAACATGCATGGCTGGCTGGCTGGATGACTGGATGGGTGGATGGATACATGGATGGATAGATGGATGGATGGATAGATGGATGGATGGATGGATGGATGGACACATGGATGGATGGATAGATGGATGGATGGATGGATGGATGGATGGATAGATGGATAGATGGCTGGATGGCTGGATGGATGAATGGATGGCTAGCTGGATGGATGGATACATGGATGAATGGATGGATAGATGGACGGATGGATGGATGGATGGATGGTTGGATGCATGCATGCATTTCCTCTTTACTAGAGTCATGTTTCCTTCCAGGTGCTGGGAATTCTTGATGCATGTGTTCAGAGAGAGAGAGTGCTGCAGCAACTAAGATCTCAGACTCTGGACTCAGGCGACTTGTGGGGTTCCTAGCACTTGTCAAATGTCAGATGTAGCTGCGTGACTTGACCTCCCTGAGCGTCCGTTAAGTAATTATTGACCTGGCTTGGCAGGGTTGCTGAGAAGCTCAGGTGAAACAATGCTTTCAAAATACTCAGTCACCAGCAGCAACATAAGTGACAGAAATGGGATCTTGTCCACTAGGGAACCGGAATCTAGTGGATGTAGCCACCTGGACGACAAGGGGAAAAGTCGCCTCCCATTCACAGCCATTGTTCAACAAACAAAGCTCTGGCTTTGTATTCCATGATCTACTGGGTTAGATGATTATACAACAAAAATGAAAATTTCCCTGCAAGGGGGAATATACTCAGTGGCAGATGATACTGGATCTAAATCTGGAAGACAATGGAAACAAACACCTCATTTGCCTCCAACTTCCTGTGTCTTTACAGCAGGGCTCCAGCTACAGCCCTGAGAAGGGGAAGTGATGCTCCACCTGGTCATAGAAACCACATCATCAGTTGCCTTCACAATCAAAATGCAAGACTTGTGCCTTCCTAGATGTTCTGCCCGAGAATGATTTTTTTGGCTAAACATGGCACAAAGTGTCCCATCACACCTGACCTCCACTTTCTTCCAAACCACACCTTCCCAACCAAGTCTTGAAATCCTAAGCAAAGGCAATTATGCCTGCTGCACAAGAACTTCGACTCCAGATGGATAAAGTTCTAATCCATCTTTGCTGGCTCCTGGAGTGAAATCTTGGAAAACGTTTTTAACTACTTGGAGTTTTCTTTTCCTCTGCTGTGCAGCAAAAAAACAATAGTGGCAAAACCTGAAGGGAACTCATTAATTATTCAGTGTTTTGAAACTCATTATTTTCATTTGTTTGTTTTGAAACAGGGTCTTTCTCTATAGTTCAGCCTGGTTTTGAACTCACTAGGTAGCCCATACTAGCCTCCAATTCGTGGGCATCCTCTTGCCTCAGCCTCCCAAGTGCTGGGATTATAGGCATGTGCCACCAAGCCCAGCAAACTTGTCAAAAGAGGAAATAGGAGGGTGAAAATGCTAAGAAAATGATATAATCAACTGTGCAGAAATGCAAAACTGGAAAAAATCTTTGTTGGTTAAAGTTTGTCATGTGTTTTTCACACCTTCATGTGTAATGGGCTAAAAAAAAATGGACACCTCTCCGCCCCAAACAATCTGGGGTCAAACCTCTGGAATCTGGACATGTGGCCTTATTGGGGGGGGGCAAGGAACTTTGCAGGTGTAATTAATTAAAGACCTTGTGATGCGATGGTCTTGGGTTAGGATAGGCTGTCATCCCAGGGAAGAGGACACACGTGGGAGGGTATAGGCAGACAAAGGCAGAGATGAGAATCAAGTAGCCACAAGTCAAGGAACCAGAAGCTGGAAGAGACAGAGAGAGGTCCTCTCTAGGGCCCGTGGAGGGAGCACAGCCCTTCTCATCCCGTTTTCAGACCTGAGGATTGAGCCCTGGGCTCCACCCATGCTAAACAAATGCTCCGTCACTGAGCTACACCTCCTGTCACCATTTCTGTTGTTTGAAGCCATCTAATGGGGGATCATTTGTTCGCAGCACCCCAGGAGTCACACGCCCTGTGGCATCTTCCAAAGGGAAGGCAATCCTTTGCCTACCCTGGGGCAGCTGTGAGGATGAAGACGATTCTGCAAAATTCTTGTCTGGAGCTATTGTGCCAGAAGCCAGGATAGGCCCCTTACCGCTGGATCGTTAGGGGCAGATTCAGGTCCAAATTCTGGCTCCCCCTCCAGATAGCTGGGACATCTTAGACAAGCGTCTTGATCTCTCCGAGCCTGTTTCTTCCAAGGTGTATGCTCCTCCCTCAGCAGATAAGGGGTGGTTCAGAAAACACTGGAGGCTCCCGCTGTGCAGCGATGACTCGGTGATTGCCTGGACGATGGCAAACCCTTTGGGCAAGTCTAGGCAGCTTCCTATGTCCAGGGCAAGCTGCCACCGTGACTTCAGAGTGTCCTGTGGCCATGGGACAGGCAGAAGCACAGTGGCGTGTGTGGGTTCAATCCGTGGCCGTGGCCGTGGCTGTGCCCAGTTAGCAGGAAAGGCCTCGTGCCTTGTGAAATCGCAGGCCCTGATGGGTAGCTGCTTTCCTGTTCTTTGGGAAGCCAAAGGGGACAGAAAACTGGATCTGGGCTCCAGGCTCCCAAGGCGTTTCTGCAGGCTTCTTGGGGGCAGTGGCTTCTAAAGAAGCCATACGACTGCAGGGCTTTCCTTTGCCCCTTCCCTGGAGTCGGGGGCAGTGTTCAGGGGACGCCGCCACCCATGACCCTCCTACTTACCGGCTACAAGGGGCACATCCTCCCCGCTCAGTTAAAATGACATTTTCCCCGAGAAGAGCAGGTCATATTTCAAACTGCATCGCCAAGGTATCGGGAGCCAGTAAAAGGGGGCATTTAACACCGTGTTTATTTTGACTGGCAAAACAGGTCATGGCTGTAAAAGAAACAGCTCTTGGGAGTGAGGCAGCCTCTCCGACTCTGGGCTCACTCTTTCTACCCACATGCACACTGTTTAAAGCATTCCGGAGCCGCTGCCAACTTTCCTGGCAGGGCTCTTATTTCTTTACATGTATGTTGCATTCCATCTGTGTAATGTGTGCTCTGTGCCATGGGGAGATTCTGGCAAGGCCTGGCAAGGTGGCATGTGTGCTTGGGCTCGTTCTGAGCAAAGCGGGGCGTGGGGCAGAGGGGTGCTGGAGAGATGGAAGGGGCTTGCTTCTCCTTGGGCGGGGGGGGGGGGCTGGGTTTCTCTCCAGATGCAGTAGAGTCACGTGTTTGCTGTTTCTGCTCTTCATCCTACCCAGAGAGGGTCTGGGACACAGGTTTGCAGTTTCTGATACGCAGCCAGGAAAATAAAAGGAAAGGAAAAAGGTAACATCAGAAAAACCTACTCACGCTCACGGATCTAGGGTTGGCCCGGAAATATCCCCCGGCCTCAATGCCAGTGCCTGGACCCCGTAGTCCCAACACCTCAAGAAAAACTGAACTTTGTCTTTGCATTTGTCTCCAGAACCATTAAGGACTAGGTCGGTGGAGCTGAGGCAACACGCTGTGATTGGATCCAATTTCACCCCCTTGGCAGACAGGAAAGCCAGGTTTTACGCACTGCCAAAACATCTGGTGAATTCAGTTTTAAAAAATGTGCCAGTGCAGTGGGGGAGAAAACAAAGGCCTCTAGAAACAGTTGTTGGGTATTGGGCAACTAAAAATATCACACTGATGGCCTCAAAAGGTTCGTTTTTCCAGCGGTTCTTCAGGGGAAAAAAAGAGTCCAACTGAGAATGGACGATTACGGGTTAAAAAATGGGAAAGTTCACACTTGCAGAAAAAACGGAATCACATGTATTTCTCGGATCCAGCCAAGAGCACGCACAGAATCTGCCTGTTCAGAGGTGGAATCGCTCACCTGAATCAGAAGGGGATGGTATGGGGCAGGGAAAAAATAAGGTTCTGGCTTCTAATGAGAAACAGCCGCGCGCATGGAATAAAATTAGTGTGCGTTGTGTAATCCCAGTTGGACAGTTGTAAGAACAGGGAGGAGGGAGGAGGAGTTTGGGGAACAGGCTTCACATGTGATTCAAGAGGTCCTGGAGCCCATCCTGACCCTCTGGGTTGGAATTTCTGACTCTCTTACTTCGCCTTGACTCAATAGGAAACCGTATCCTGACCGCGCGTTTCTTTTTATAGAATTCAACTTTCTTGCCAGCTTCCTCCAGAGCCTAAGATCATCCCCTGTCGTCCCCAAACAACACGCCAATCATCGAGATGGAAGTGAGGGTCTGTGCCGTCCTGACTGCATCAAACATAACCCAGACCCCGAGCAGAAGACAAACAAGGAGCCCAGAGTTTGGCTTTGGTGCCGGGCCTGGTAAACACAACATGTTCTCACAGGTTGGGAAACCGCCTGAATCCGCTTTGTACTTTCTCTCTTTCTCCCACTTCTGACTTGGATCTGGTCGCTGTGCCTTTGACGTGGGCCAAGTTCACATTTTGCCGGTTGCCGAGTGGATAATGGACGGTTTGTGAGATGAGTAATAAGCGAGGAACAAGGGGCCGGGCAGCCAGGCGTGTGCTGTCGATGTGACCAGATCCCCACTCAGCCCGACGGCTGTGCTGCACGCGCTCACACGCTGATAGGCGTCGAGAAGGGGGAGAATGAAATGTCTTAATTCCCACTCCCTCGGCTTCCTTGCTCGTGCTGGTGACAACCCCTGCAGGAGACCTCTGGCCCTGATCTAATCAGTTAGCGGGGGTCATTTCTCGCTTGTCAGGTACACGGGGCCTGCCAGCCCGAAGGGGACATTAGTAGAATGCAAAGTGTTTGGTCGCCCCTCATTAAAAATGGATTTTGTTTTCAGTGCTTGCTTGGAGGACAGGAACAGTGAAGTTGGAAACTGTGCCTGTAATTGGGAGCAGCTCTCCCGCCAGACCCTGACAGCTTTAAGGGATATTCACTTTTAGGTTTATAGCACTACATTCTGGCTCATTGCAATCGCGGCATAAACTATAAAATTTGTACAAAAATATATCGACATAACGACTGTGTAGCCTTAAATCGAAGGGCCGTGGGGGGCCGTTTGTCCCCATCAGCATTGTTATCCTCTTGGGTCACTCGGGACAATTATCCCATTCGCGGGATTCCAAGCCTGGTTGGACCAGTTTGCTCAGCTGCTTAGAACATGATGTTAAAAGGCTGAGGAAGCAGCCTCACCCTGTCCTGCAGCGACAGATGGCATCCCTGCCCGGCCCACGTCACACGGAGGCCTATGGATCAAACCCAGACCAATGACTCCCATCTGCTGCGGGAATAAAGTCTCCTGTGTGCTTCTGGCCTCGTGGTTCTCAGCTCTGATTAGTATGTGCCCACTAGGCTTTGGACACAGCAGCTCATCCAAAGGACCAAGTTCTCTTCTGCCTCTAAGCTTCCGTTCATACTGTTCCCTATACCAGGAATTTCTCTGTCCCGGCTACTTCTGGCTCTTCATCCAGTACTTGATTTATAGGCTGTTTTCTTTTTCTTTTTCTTTTCTTTTTGTAGTACTAGTTTTCAACCAGGGCCTTTGCACTGAACTACATCTCCAGCCTTTTTTTTTTAAATAAAAATTTTAAAATTTTGAGACACAGCCTTGCTAAGTTGCTCTGGCAGGCCTCTAACTTGTGAGCCTCCTGCCTCAGCGTCTGAGAGTGCTAGGATTACAGCGGTGAACCCCCACATCCAGCTTTAGGCTGCTTTTTCCTGGGCGCCTTCCCTGACCTCAGAGACTGGCATTTATTGAAATTGTCCCTTCAGATGGGACGAGTACTTCCGACCCCCTACAGGTGTGCAGGGGTGCCATGGGGTTTGTGTTAAAATGGAAGCTGAGACCAGCAGGTCCTGGGCGGGGCCTGAGACTCTGCATTTCTAACCAGCCCCAGGTGAGGCCCAGGCTGCAGACACTGGCCTTTCTCAATCACAGCTCTGGGGAAGAACAGAGCTCAGCAGAAAGTGAGTTGAGCTACTATTTTCTCAGTCCCCCTAAGGACAGGGCAGTAACTGGACCTTTAGCTGGATGTTAATTCATTACATACCTTGGATGCCTTGGGGCAAGCCGGTTTCTCAACTTCTCCCCAGGGGAGGGCTGGGCTGGACCATTCTTCTTGGTGGGTGGCTGTCCTGTGGATTGTAGGATATTTAGCAGTAGCCCTGGCCTCTTTGTATCAGGGACCCCAGAGGCATCATCCTTTAGTTGTGACAACCAAAAATGTCTCCAGACATTGTCCAAGATCCCTGGGGCAGAACAGCGCCCCCTGTTGAGCCATGCAGCTTTATCACATTAGGGTTTAATTTTCCAGCGGCACTGGGTTGAGAAGGATTGGAAGGCCCAAGGGTGTTTTGTTCGTGACTAGAATCCCACTAACTAGCCTAGTTCTCCGTGTATGGCTGATCCTCATTATGTGTTTATTGATTGATGGAATAAATGAATGAGTCGATGAATGAATGAAAATGAACTCCACAGTTGCATTTGGCTGGTGGGCGAGTAGAATTCCCTTCACACAGCCTTCAACCTCATTCTCCCCACACCCCCTTAAAAACCAGCAAACCTAGCGGGCCAGTTGTCATCCAAAGCACAATTTTTCTAAATGTAGCATTTTTCTAGAGTAAATATCGCTTTGGAAGGAAAAAAATGTGAAGAAAGATTCTCACTTGAGATTTTTTTTTAAGAAAATGTCTCCAATGACTAAAATCGTCTGATAGTAAGTACCTAGAAAATTGCATTTGCTTAGAAAGAGAGAGAGGAAAAAAATGCTTGTTGTTTTTAGTCCCAAGTGTAGAAAGTATTTGGAAATCATATACTATTTTCCCCCATCTTCCTGCAAAAATTTTAGGATGGTAGAAATAATTTTGGTCCTAGATTCTATAAGCTCCATTTCATAGAGAAAGTGTTATCAGGGACTTCTTTTGGGGGGAAAAAGACTCACATAATTAATAGCACTGGGAATTCAAGGTGGAAAAACAGTAAGGGAGGCTGCAATGGTCTCAATGAGTCCTCCAGAATTTGAGTTGAAATGTAATTGCCATGGTGACCAGATTAGAAGATGGGACATTTCAAGGTGAGTAGGTCATGATGACTTCACCCTAGGAACGGATTTGTGCTGAAATCTTGGGAATCAGTTGGTTATTGCAGGAGTGGCTTTGTCCACTGAGTGAGCTTTCCCAGTCTCTGAGAGTTTGTTATAGCAGCAGAAGACAATCAAAGCCAGGAGATGTCATCTATGGTTTCCACAGGAAACTTACCAATATAAAAAATCCTCACATTGCTTAAAATCTGTAGTCTTGGGTTCTACTTGTAAAAGAATGTGATTCACTCCATTTGCTTGTTTCCACACACTCAGCAACTCAGAGACAAGTTTTCAAACCAAACTGCTATGCACAAGGCAAAGCTGACTTCTCCCACTTCTCTTCCAAAACTTTGGGCAAATGGGGAGGTTGAATTCTCAATTGCTCTGGTAATTTACTAGCATTTGGTGCATCGAAGCTGTTTCTGGAAAAGGATTTGGAGATAAAGATCTTCCAGAGCCTCTCAGTGTATTCTTTTTTTGCCTAGCAGAAGTAGAAAATCGTTTTTATTTTGCATGCCTTCTGTGCAATCGACTGGTAGTGGCTGTGTGCACAACCTTCAGTAGAGATTGTGAATCTAAGTCTGGGCTCTGTCTGTAGGAAAGGAACAGTGCTACGATCTATTGGCAATGTCTGCCATGAGCGGGGTGGGGGTGGAGGGAGGTGAGTGCACTGTGGATTTGCCATTGCTGGATCTTGCCATCATCTTCTTCTCTAGCGAAGGTGTCCTTTGCTGCAGGAGGACACCAAAGAGAAGTGTGTGCACATCTGAATTTAGACTGTCTCACTGTGTTTCATTCAGGTAAGTCAGTGTTTCAGTTCAAGCAGACTCCCATGGCAGAGGTAAACCAGTTAAGGGAGAGCTTTCTTCCTTCTCCGGGAGCATCTGAATAGGCTGCTGTGTCTGCGGCTCCCTCTCAGGGTGGGTATGGCTAGGTCAATTCTCCACCAAGTGACCCTACACTTGACTCGTGGCTGTGATACCAAATGTGGCCCAAATAGCACATCCTCGTCTTGGGGGGATGATGAAAAGGTCCTTTCATAAGACTTTTATTTTTTTTTCTCCCAGGACAGGGGATTGAACTTAGGACCTTTGCACTGAGATATACCTCAGGCTTATTTATTTATTTATTTATTTACTTACTTACTTAATTTGAGACACTATCTTACTGAGTTGCCCAAGCTGGACTCAAACTTCTGACGCTCCTGCCTCAGCTCCCAGACTACTGGAATTACCATCACACCTGGCTAAGATTTATTAAGTCCAAACAGTCATTGTTATCCAGTCTACTTTTGGTTCACATTATATAAATAAATGGGAATTTTAAAATGCAGTAAGATAAGTTTCAGATCTTCAAGGCAGTGATGAATAAGTAAGTGATGGAGAAGAAAGAAGGCAACAGTGGAAAAAGAAACATCTTGAAGTACGAAAAAATTCACAAGTAGACGCTTAACATTCAATGTGAGCCTTTATTGCAAAATTCAGGAGAAGGATGATGAGAGCAATGCATTCACGATTAAAGACAGTCCCAGGGACTGAAGGATTTTTTGGATTCAAGCATTTCAGTTGGACCAGGAAAGCTATTAGAGCTATGTGATCCATTAGGGGTTGAGATGAAATAGAAATTCTTCTTTCACTGAGCAATAATTTTCTGGTCTCTGTGGTACCCTGAAAGTTTCCTAGGTTGTAAAGTGCCAACCACCTCCTGCTCCTCTGCCTTGGTCTCCTAACTCCTGTTTCAGCTCCGGCCTGTTAGAGGAGAAATGGCACTGATGTTCTTGGGAATCCCTTCTTTAACAAGAAATCATCTAGTTGCAAGGGAAGGTGTTCCATGTAAGAACTGAGAAGTCATTACTTTTAAACTCAGATTAGAAATACAAGTGATCTGGAAAATGGAGGAGAAAGAGAGAGAGATTTGAGTTTAGTGCTGGCCTCAGAACCTCCCACTCCCTTAAGATACCGCTGGAGACAGATCTCTGATGCATGGGGTGACAGGAAGCACCAGCTTGGAAAGACAGGAAACAGGTGGCCCTGATCTTTTGCACCACATTTCAAAAACAAAGTGTATGTGGTGAGCCTCACCAGGCAACATTTAACCTCACACCTGCAAATATTTATTAAACACCTACTGTGTACCAGACTCTGTGCTAAGGACTCTTCTATCTTGTTTCCAATTAAGCCCTGCGGCAATCAGAGACATCCCAGTATCATCTCTCATTCCAGAGTTTGGGTTTGACAGTGGCTGTGACCAAGTTGACTCAATCTCACCCCACTGGCTGGATGATTCTTTGTTGTTGAGTCCTAAGTGTACATTGTAGGATGTTTAGCAGCACCCCAGACTCTACTTACCCAACGCCAGTAATCTCTCTCTCACTTCAGTTATGACACAATACGTCTCCATATGCTAACTGTCCAAGGGCAGGGCTAGACAAAATTGCCCCCAGTGGAAAATCCACTTCTTCGGAGATAGAAATGTTTGAATGCCCAGGCAGCTACAGATAAACATTCCTTTGATCCCCTCTCCTGCCCTGGGAGCTCTTTATAAAACACCATGTACTTCCTACTTAAGGGGCAGGGAATTTTCAACGGTAATTTGATCCCCTCTATTTTTGCTTTACTTACTAACTTCTTCCTTCAATTTATCTTTGCATTTGTTTTGAGCCAAGGTCTTGCTAAGTGTCCAGGCTGGTCTCTCACTCAAGATCCTCCTTCCTCAGCCTCCCGAGTAGCTGGGATTATAGGTGCAGGCTGCACTGCTGGCTCTCCCAAAGACCCCTTAAAAGGGTCTTGCCAGCACAAAATCTATCCCTGTGTGCTTCTTACACCTCGTGGTAATTGTCAGCATCGCTGGACACTCTTCATGGCACTGAGCCATTCGACGGAGTCCTCGCCTGGGCACCGTGAGGCGGGCATAGCCTCTGCCCCATCTCCCAGAGGTGCTTTGAGCCTCACAGAGGTGAAAAAGCTCGTCCTGGATTATACAGCTGGGAAGCGCTGCAAACCGTCTAGTGCCAAGTTGTACTGCCTTCCAACAGGAAATACACACAGCGTGCACTCAGACGCTGTTAGCTCCTATTTACTAGTGGGAAACAAATCTGTCTAATTTGATCGTGAGCAGTTATTCAAAAATTATTTCCCTGAATCAAAAAGGACTGATTGTATTGGCCAATCCTCCAAGTCCTGGCTAGCAAGGATATGGATATTCAGGAAATATATAAAAATATAAATATAAATATAAATATAAATATAAATAAATAAATATATCTTAAATTGTGTTCCTCTTTCAAGCTACAAAACAGAAGCCACCGGGACATGCATTAAGCAACTGTCAAAACAAAACAGATCATTTGATTTGGAACGACAAAAAGGGGTATTGGAAGGTCCTCTAAAATAATCGTGGTCACATTTCCCACCTCAGGGTTTCCTTGTTCCTTCTGCAGCCATATCTTCACATCTCCGGGTGTTTCTTGAGGTCGGGGATTTAATCATCCTTACTAGACCTTGATAACATGCTAAATTTACTGCGTCAGTAAATAATTCATGAACGTATGTTTCAACTGAACACACAGACTTGATGTCTATTCTCTCCCAGCTGCAGGTGGTGACTATTTTGGGATCCTCTTTTTTTCTCATAGTGAGACAAGATCTCCCTATGTAATCCAGGCCGGCCTTGAAGTCACTAGGTGGGCCTTGGCTAACCTCGAACTTGCAGCAACCCTCCTGCCTCAGCCTTCCAAGTGCTGGGGCTATAGGCATGTGCCACCAAACCCAGCTAAGATCTTTGTCACAGGAAGAGACTAATGCTATAGGAGATGAAGTGGCCACACAGAGTCCCTCCCAGTAAACTGACTGGCCCAAGGAAGGATTCCCCAGGGGTCGTGAGCAGCTTAGCCATCACAGGGACACAATGGTGGGTACCTATAATTTAAAGGAAGAGAGGTGTAAATTTGGAGTTCTGTCCATGGCTGGCTGCTCCAAGGTAAAAGGAAACAGCACCACGGAAGGGCCTGGCAGGGCAAAACTGATCAGTTTATGGTGTATGGAAGGAGAGTGGGGGGACATTACCGGAGAGGAAAGGGGTCAGGGACCTACTGTGATACCCAAAGTCATGCCTCCACAACCACCCAGATCACCCAGAAGTGTGCTTGGCAATCAGCAGGCTTTTCTTAAGGTAACCGGATTAACAGTCTCACCAGGTAAAAATGGGCTGGGGATCTCAGGTGCTAGACTTGGTCCCCGTGTCTCCTATCTCTAGACTCTCTTAGTATTAATGAAAACTAAATACAGAGAAATTGCATCTTATGAGCCTTAAATACATCTGAATTCACTCACAGATATCTGTGAAGCAAAGGAGAACAATGCAACAGGTACCGGTGTCACCTTCACAGGCCCGAGGGTGTGTGTGAGCGGTGGCCTGCAGTGACTGACATGGCCTCTTCCAAAGGGATTTCTTTTTTTTTTTTTGGTACTGGGGATCGAACTCACGACCTTGCACTTGCCAGGCAGGCGCTTAAGCCGCTGAGCTAAATCCTCAGCCCTCCAAAGGGATTTCAGAGAGTTACCTGGGACGTCCACAACTGTCACCAAACACACTCATTTTTTTTTCAGGAAAAGCAATTCCAAATTTTATTTAGTTACAGTCATGTGTCACTTACCAAAATAAAGATTGCCGTAGTTTGTTCTAATTTTTATTTTTATTAGGCACTTTCCTCATGGGCAGTAGGTATGTGCACATCCCACAGTTTCATTCTTCCTGCCCCCTCCTCTTCCTCTTCCTCCTGCCCCCTCCTCCTCTTCCTCCTGCATCCCTCCATCTCTTGGTCATCTTTCCATGTGCAAAAGATTGCTCTCCCTTTTCTCTATTGTCTTTTATGTGCTCATGTTTGATCCCAAGATATACTTGACAAGTACTGTGGAAACAGCAAAATCAGGCTTTTTGCAAGACAGCTACAAAGACATAAATGAAACTAAGAAAGAACTTTCACACTTGTTTGAGTGCAAAAGATACAGTGTCATTCCACAGCATGTATTCTCATTCATGGACTCATCATAACGTGCCTGTTAGGTCATCCCCATTTTCATAGATAAAGAAACTGAGGCACAGAGAAATTCAGGTGCTTGCTTGAGGACCTGTCTAGAAAGTGTCAGAATCAAGATTTGAAACTGAAACACCAGACCTGGTGATGTATGCCTGCAGTTCCGAGCGCCAGTATTACAGATGTGAGCTACTAAGCTACAATTCTTCCCATCCGTCACTGCCTTTGTCTTTCTCTGTCTCTCTTTCTGATTCTCATTGTGTTTTTGAGACAAGGTCTCGCTGTATAGCCCAGGCTGGCTTCAAAGCCACAGATCCTCTTGCTTCAGCCTCTCCAGTGCTGGGATCACAGAAACGCACCACCACGCTTAGCTCCTAAACCACATTTTTATCTCCCCCCACTCCAAACAGACAGCGACCCAGGAGGCTCGAATCAACGTTATGAATTCAGTAAGGACTCATTTTAACTTGAATCCACCGCTTAAACTGTAGACTATCCTCACATACATTTTGACAAAGGAAAAAGTACAACTACCTAGGAATTCCACATTTAGCGGCAATCTGCAGGTTGGTAAACACACCAAAGGAGTGGAAACCAGGTGTTACAATGAAATACAAATAGCGTCACCGTCACCGTGAAAGCACGGAGTTTGAGGCTAACAGTGCCTGGCCTTTCTCTCAAAATACCACCCTTCTGTGACGACGTTCTGATTGTGTGGCAGCTCCCGTCGCGTGAAAGGATTACTAATAAAGAGTTAAACATTTCAGGGAGACTTCTATTAATTGGGTCAAGGGCTGAGTGCAGGGTTATGTTTCTCCTAACTCTGAAAATGCTTTGCGAGATCCAGTTGTACTTTCAAAAGCAGAAGAAAAGCTGAACCTTTTAACCAAGGCAACTGTTTTTCAAGGAAGCTGACGACTACTTTTCCTAGGTTCCTTTAATGAACTAATTACAAAGGGTTCTTAGGTGCTCTCCAAAGCCAGCTTTGGTGGAGCTCTACTTAAGAAATACCGAATGAATCGTTAGCCCCTGGTGTGTTATAAACTGACTCTTAGAACATACAGTGGATTTAATGTTAGTGCCCTTCAGACTGAACTGCCATAGTCAGTTGTAAGCCACAGAAAAGCAACACAAACTGGTTTAAACAGAAAGGTGCATTCGCTAGCATTAGACCTAGGTGTATTTCTGTGCTTTAACCAATGTCAGCTGGAATCTGACCTTGTCCATTTCTGCGGCTTTTATTCCTTTGTGTTCCATCCATTCTCAAGCAGGCTTCCCTTAACTGATGTTCAAGCTGTTTTTAGCCATTTTAGTCTCGCATTCTATCAGCTAGCAACCCAGGGGTAAAGAGTACCGACTGAATAGTTCCAGAAAAAAGAAAAAAAAAAAAAATCCCAGGGCAAACCACAGAACTAAGATTCCTCGGCTCTGATTGGCTTAGCATGAGATCACATGTCCATCCTTGAGCCAATCCTGGTGGGCAAAATAATGCAATGCTCTTCTTGGCTTCCACTGGAACTCATGTACTTTTGAGACCAAGGCACCAGGCAGGTGCACTTGACTTTGGCTGTAGGGGTGGGGGCAGTTTTCCAGGGAAATAATTAGGTTGTGAAGCCAGGTGATGAGGAGAGAGTGGGGAGGAAGATAGATGCTGGGCAGGCAAAACCAGTGAATGTTCCTGAAACTTTCCCTCCAAACTCTTTCCAGAAAGGAAGGTGTTACTAATAGAGGGACTCTGTGTGGTTTTACAAGCATAACTCAGACATTTGCTTAGAAAGCTGAGGTTTAAAACATGGCCTGTGTTGGCTACAACATTTTAGAAATATTTTCTGCAAATTGTACTCACCCACATGGTTTGAAGTTTGTAGGTTTTTTTTTTTTAATTTTTCTTTCTTTTATTAAAAAAATTTTTTAAACTTCTTGGAACAAGTCCTTAAGAAAAAGAGGAACAGAAATGCCACAGAATGATTTGAAACAGACAGATGACTTCAAGAGCAGCCGGAGATGGCAAATTAACACGCAGTTGACATTCCTTCTGTCCTGATGACATTTCTGATGCTCAATAATATACTCAGGGTTTCTCTCTAACCTATTATGCCTTTTCTTTTTTATGGTAATGACTTTGTTCCTAATTGTAAAAGCATACCTGCCAAATGCATAAAGAATTGAATGTACAGAAAAAGCCTGTGCAGAAAGCACTGTCACACACGTACACACAGACAGGCGGGCCTACCGTTGTGATCGTGGTGAGAACATCATGCTTTGGTGTCATTCAGATTCTAAGCTAACCCCATTTCACAGATGGAAAGGCTGAGGCTAACAAGGTTCCAACTGGTGCAAGGCGGAGCCAAGAATTGAACCCCCGTGTCTCAGACCGCAAATTCTCATCATGGACAACTCCATCAGCCTCCATGATTTTTCCACTCTAGCCTATCACTGAAAGATTTCCAGAGTCAGCCTTACCAAAAATGAAGTATTGTTCATGAGGTTTCACAGTCTGCCTCTTTAATATATTTGGGGGGGGCGTGCCCTGAGACACAGAGATGTTTCATTATATACTTAGTTCAACCTCCATTTTAAAATGGCATCAAAGGTGCAATGAATCATTTCCCAAATATCTCTGTTTATAGTCTGAGTACAAATTCTTGGAATTTCTGCATCAAAGAGAATGTGTGTGTTAAGTATTTCGGACCCATTGCCAAATTCTTCTTCAGAAAGGCAGGCCTGATGTGCAACCCCACAGCAATGTACGAACTCCCACTTTCCCACTCTGTCCCATTACGCCCCTTCCTTGGAGATTACTAATCATGAGCTAATTGTGTCTCCTTTCCCGTGCCATGGGGAATGGGAACCCTTTCAAAGTATAAATCATTTAATGGTATTCAAGTGGCTTCATGCAAATGCGGTGATAAAAAAAATAGCTCCATGATCATTTCCATCTCCACCCTTGCCCACAGGGTTGCCTGAAACAGCCGCACAGCTCTGTACACCAAGCTGCTGCCCGTGGGCACTTGACTGCTATCATGAGCCTCACTTACGATTCTGAGTGGCTATGGGGACACGGGGTCTGTCAGCCCTAACTTCCCTCTGCATGGAAATCACCCTGAATTGGGGAGCTGTTTTGTGAGCCAGGGTTGACTCCGATTGGAGCTGGCCTCTGACCTCTAATGTAGCTGGACTCAAAACACAAGAGAATTGGTCCTCTTTTGGAAATTTGAAGAGTTGAAACAATTGAAGGTAAGCAGAGAACAGCTGAGCCCGTTAGTGGGAAAGGAAGGTCCAAGGAAGGTTCTGCAGTCTGGGCCCCTGGGGCTCCGTGTCAGCATAGTAGTAACTCAATGAGTTGGTGGTTGAGTGAATGACCGGATTTGTTTGCAAAGGGCCTGTCTTTCTGCTCTGGCCAGCACA
>PVJX010007360.1:0-71514 GCA_004027295.1 Dolichotis patagonum | reverse complement strand
TATTATCAGTTCACTAATAATAGTCCTTACATAAAAGCTTATTCATCAAAATCATAAGAGGCCCATCTATGTGTTTTATGTTTACCTATTGAAGGAAATGAAAATTTATTTGAAATCAGTCAAATATATTCATTTTGCTTCTCAGTTAGACTCCACTTTTAGTTATTTTCACTCTCTAAATGCCATAAGCCCAGAGATAAGTCACTACATGTTGTCAATAAATGTATAAATGACTACCTTTCATATCTGTAAATGAGTGTTCCACTTTGTGTTTTATTTTCCTCAAAAAAATTTACTTTAAATTGATGGTTCCTTATCAAAATGACTAAGGTACTTTCAGATTATAGGAATAGGGCAGATTTTTTAAAGCACAACTAATGAAATTTCTATTTAATTTCCAAGTATATTTAAATATCTCAAAGATTCCTAATCTCCTCTAAATCTTTGTATGATTTGCTGAACTCATTTCAGAAAAACTAGTGTTTTCATATTTTACTAATAAACATTGTTATTGCATACTTAGAAGATTTGTCCTATTGTTATTATTAGTAATACAGAGCTTTAAATTTTAAGAGTAAATAAAAAAATCTTAGTCATTTTTTTCAAACTCATGTGGCTTTTTGGTGCTGTATAGATAGATCAATCATCAATAGAATTAAAGACAATGTTATACTAAACAAACCATATAACTATAGCAAACTGAGATTTAGCTATAAGGTCCATAAATAGTTGATCATTTTATTAGGTATATGAATCAGAAATTTATTGCAAATTGATTAACTGACTCTAATTTTTCTGAATGCATTATTATTCTAGCTTACTATTTTCCTTTCCTGTGCCAGAGTAGTTCAACTCTATAATGGGTGAAGGAATATTCATTTCTAGTATTTTAGGCTAGCATTCAGTTTCTGTTTTCTTTGTGCGTTTTTTGATAATAAGAAAACCAAGTTTTTGCTTTTAGTTGAATATCATAGTGGAGGGTTTTTTGTTGTTGTTTTTGTTTTCCTGTTTATTGCCTCTTTTGTTCCTAATACTTTGGTCCTTCTAAAATTGATACATAGAAATTGTAATTTCCATAAAGTGATGATATTAGGAGTTGAGGCCTTTGGGAGGTGATAACATCATAAGGGTAAGGTATTGTGGATAGATATCCTACCTTTAAAGAGATCATGTGATTATGCTACCCCCATGTGAGATCATACAAGTAGACAACCATCAAGGAAGCAGGCTTTCACCTGACGTAAGCCTAATCACAGGCTTATTCATATAGAACTATGAGAAATAATTTTATACTGTTCATAAGCCATGCATATTTTGTGATAGTCCTTCAAAACACCATCTGAATACAACTAGCTAACCTATGGAGACTGATATATTTTAATAAAATAATTGCAACTTTTTTTAAAGCAAGGTTCCACTATTGAGTTCAGATTGACCTTAAACTCACTAGTCCAGCCTGTCCTTAAACTCACAGTTATCCTGCCTAGCCTGCAAGTGTTGGGGAATTATAGACATGTTCCACCATGTCTGGCTGCAAAATATTTGTTGAGGTTAATGGTAGAGCCATTTTATAGCAAACCCATAGTAAACCTCTATGTCTTGGTTATTTTCTCCTTGCTAAGACAAAATACCTGACATCCAAATTAAAGGAGGAAAGATTTTTTGGCTTACAGTTTGGAAAGGTTTCAGTCCATAATCAGCTGGCTCCAAGGCAGGCTGGGTGGCAGACAGGCACAACAGAGGAGAAAATAGTTCATGTCAGGCAGAAGGTAGCAAAGCAATAAGAGATGACCACAACTCTTTCTATCCTTTATAGCTTATCTAGGTTACCCAGAGCAGATAGTATTTATATCCTTAATCCTAGTGCTGTTGGTTCCAACATTGGACCATGAACAAATTCTATCATCACACATTCTAGATCCAGCCATTTGTGCTAAACCCATGACTGCATGAGGTTTTGGGGGACATCTAGACACAGGCATAACACCCTCCCTTTTCCTCCAGCATTTTCCTAATATTCTACATAAGTAATTACTTGTAAAGAGGAGAAATCCTCAAAAGAGTGAAGATATTCACCATGTATATTTACCTTGTTATGATGCTTTTGCATTATCATTATCAAAAATGATAATCTAAAGTACAGCAAGTTGTCATGTTGAGTACTTTAGAACTAAGAGACATTATATCTTGGCATGGTGGTTCATATCCATAATCTCAGCACTGTGGGAGGCTGAGGCAGGAAAAGAGCAAGTCTACACCTACCCTGACCTTCTTAGTGAGACCTTTTTTTCAAAATTATAAATAAAGACCAGGCATATAGCTCAGCAGCAAAAGCACCTGCCTGGGAAGCATGAGCTTGTGAGTTTAGTCTCCAATGTACATACACACACAAAAAAAAACCTCTATGGAATTATGAATAAAATAAAGGCTGAGGTTGTAGATCAGTGTGAATGCCCAGAGTTCAATCCCCAGTAAAGTAAAATTATACTCACAGAAATAAGCAAATTAAATAAAGGATACTTCAAGATGTTAGAAGTATGTTCAGAGCAATGTCTCTTAACCCTTTCAAGCCCTCTGGTCATTTGTTTCTCATTCATCCTCAAAAAAAGTTGCAGAAACTAGAACCCCTCTCATAGAGCCAGTCATACAAACTTATAACTATACTCTAAGCTTCCCTTTCTTTACTGTGTGACAGCTGACCATATGAAAATTCTCAATCAATCATTTTTAGATAGTGGGTTTTAAGACTTGCATTCCAGAAGGAAACCTGCCCCTTACCCAGGAAGAAGCAGAGATAGAGAGATCAAGAAGTGGCAAAGTCTTGCTATTCTCCAATTCTGACTATTTATATTATTAGATTACACCCACTGTTTTCAGTCACAATTTTACATGGTTACATGTTTGTCCCTGTTTTATTGAAGATAAGTATAAAGTCAACCTTTTTCCAATGCCTTTAATCTGAAAAGTCTCCTCTGCTATGTAAACTATAGGTAACAAAGATATGCTTTTCTTTTTCATTGTGTTTTATTATCAAGTTGTTGGCTATGATCCTCAGGATGGGTGAGAAAAACTGTCACCTCTCTTTTTTAATTTTAAAGAGGGTAAAATTAAACATAACAAAACAGAACAGAATAAAGCAAAGTAAGAGACATAAATTTCAAAGCAAGACAATCAGAGATCTTTGCTATGTATCATACTGACTCTTCTTCCAAATAGTTGTCCATATTTTCACATACAGAAAATTCACACAAAACAACATAGGATAAAACTGATCTGAACAGGATGAGGAAAGCATTTCAGGTCTTCAAGACCAGACAATTGGGAAGCCAAGAATGGCTGTCATAGTGTCTCCCATTCTCTTCAAAACAGCTGCCCATGCCTTCATGTATGTTGAGCTTAAACAAACAAACAAAGCAGGCTAAAGCCACTCTAAACAAAGAATGATAGTATTGCTGGATTTCATATCATGACACTACAGAATTAGCACTGGATACTGTAGTATCTCTTTTTCTTCAAAGTAGTTGTTCATTTCATCATGCACTATATAATCAGTCCTCATAAACTGTTTGTAACTGTTATGCATGCATGAGTCTCTTCATGTATGTCTACCCTTTTTCTATTAGTGGGCAAAACAAAACAAAGCAAGACAAATCCAAACAAATATCTAGAAAAACCTGAAATGAAAAAGTCGTATAAAACTGCAATATAAGGTTATCTACAATGGTTACTATGATGTTTCTTGTTTTCTTCAATAGAATTGTCTATATCATCAGGGATAGTATAATTGAATATAGAAATACATAACAATAGTAATAAAAACAAAACATTGGAGACATTATAAGACTTCAAAAGCAGGTAATAATCAAATCAGAGTGGGTATCCTAGTGAATCTTGTCATTTTCAGTATATTTGCCTGTACTCTTAGACTTGATACTATCAATCATAACAGATTTGAATAAAATCAGTCAATACAAAAGAGCAATCTAACAAACCAGATTCAAATAAGATCTGTCATAATAAGACAGTGTAAGTTATATAGGGCTTCAGACTAAGTTGATAGGAAATTAAGGATGATTACCATAATATGTCCTCTTATTTTTGGGATATCTGTCCGTGCCCTCAATTCTAGTGTAAGTAGACAGACTGGAACAGAATATAATCCATCTAAACAGAGTGGTGAGAATAATGTGGATTTTAAATGCTGATACACTATTAGCGATATCCTCTGCCTTCCTTTTTTAGACATTTCCTCCCTTTTCACTCCCACAGGGTGCACTGCCCATTTTGGGTCCCACTAACTCCCTCAGTTTTTAGACTGAGGGGAGCAACCTGCTATTTATCCTAACTGGTTCTGAACCTTCTGACTTCTGGGCTTGATCTCGAGTTGTATTCCTTTACCTATAAAAGCCTCAAAGTTTTCCTTCATTATAACTGAGTAGTTCTCTACTGCACAAAAGTATCATATCATTTAAACCTATCTGCAGGTGCTGGTTGGGTTGCCCCTATTTTTATCTGGTTCCCTGTCATATAGAGCATTGTTTTTTAATACTTTACTTTCTGTACATACACCCTCTTTCAAGTTAATTATGTTTCCAATACAGAGCATCTCGTTGGACCCTATCTCCTGATCTACTCTGCCTGTGTTTCTTTTGTTAGTGTATCAAGGACATCTATGTTAGAGATCATAGCCAACCTTCTCTGCCTCATTTCTGCTATTCTATTTTTCTGCCACTGGTTGTCTATTTTCCTCTTTCATTCCACTTTCTGCCCCATTCATTGAGGCTTCTTTGCCACTGTTCCTAAAATCCTGGTATTCTTTTTCTCTCTCTATAGAATGTCCTTCAGTATTTTTTGTAGGTTTGGCTTGGTGTTAACAAATTCCCCCAAGTTCCTCTTTGTCATGGAAGCATCTTGTTTCTCCATTAATTTCTAGAGACAGTTTTGCAGGGTACATCAATCTGTGCAGAGGTTATTTTCTTTCAGGGCTTTAATTACTTCACTCCAAGCTCTTCTTGATTTGATGGTCTGTGTTCAGAAGTCTGGGGTGATTTTGATGGGTTTTCCTTTATAGGTGATATGTTTCTTTTCTCTGATGGCTTTTAATATTCTATTCTTATATTGAATTTCTGGGATCTTGATTATTATGTGTCTTGGTGTAGCTCTATTTTGGTTGTAGCTGACTAGAGTTCTGTATGCTTCCTACATCTGCATATCATTTCCTTTTGTTATGTTTGAGAAGTTTTCCTTAATCATTTCTGTGAATAGCCTTTGCAATTCCTTTGTCTTGACTCCTGCTTCTTCATTCACATGTTTTATTAGGTTATAGATCTTCTTGTTGTCTTCTAGCCTTTGTATTGTTACTGCCTGTTTCCTTGTTATTTTTAAGAGATCTTTCTTTTCATGATCACCCATTTCAAACCTGTCTTCAAGTTTAGTCTATGCTTAGTTTCATTCAAGCAGTTTTGCCATCTTTCAATGGAGTTTTTAGTCCTGGTAATCTCTTTGAATCTGCTTCATTTATTCTAGGTTTTCTTGATATTTTTCACTGAATGTTTTTTTCCTTCTTTTGTGTCCCTCCATTCTTCCATCTGTGTCTGCTTGAGAAGTGCTTAGCATTTCTTTTATTAATCTACTCATATCTTGCTTAACTTGAATTAATAGTTCTGTTTTGAGCTCTTTCACAAGGCCTCAAAGATATCTCTTTATGTCCGCTGATGCCGTGTTTGATGTTGCATGTTTTCTGCCCTCAATCTCTTTTGTTTTTACCTCTCCTGGATCAATATTCTCAGAGTTGGGGACTGGGGGATTTTTCTTAGTTTTTTTCTCATCATGTTTTTGGTTCCTTCCACACAAGTGTACAGTGGAGTTCTCAGCCCCTTTCCTTGTTGGTTACCTCTCCTCTGAAGCATGCTGGCTAGGGTTTTCTGCCTCTCCAGTTCCCTGTCAGTCACTGAGGTGCAGGCAGCGGCAGTGTATGCTGGTTCCTCCCCTCTGGGCCAGCCAACCTTCGTGAGCCTTCACTGAGTCAGTGTGTGCTGCACGTAGGGAATCAGCCTGGGATGACTTATTGGGTCATGGTCAGGAGTTTGACCCAGGCCAAGCAGATCCCAGCAATCTGCTCTGTGAGGGGAGTAACCAACTGAAGTCACTGCCATTCCCAGTTCGGGCCTGTCCTGCCTGACTCCAACATGTCATCCATTTGGTCACCCCTTTCCCTTGGGAGGGTCTTATTCCCAGCACTCACTGCAGTTTAGTGCTGGTCCCTCTCTGGCTCCATTCTCCAATGGGCTTCCCAACCTCCAAATTCCACATGGCTGCCGAGTGAGTTCTAGGTGCCTCTGGGCAAGTTGTGTGCAGGGAGACTCCGGGTGAGTCCATGTGGGGTGGCTCAGCACCATGCGCAGGGCTGGTCAAGCCAGTGACATCAACGCAGGTGCGGGAGCTCAGGCCAAACTTGGGCATGAATTCAGGTAGCTTGGTGAGAGCACTGTGCTGGCTGATCTTAGCTTCTCTAATGGTAGCCCTGGGACTTCGTATTCGAGTGGCTCATTTTCCTTCAGTTTCTTCCTGGGTTGAGAGAATCCATATCCCTGTGTCCGGATCTCTCCAGTATGTTTTATTCTGGTGTCTGAGCTGTCTCAGAGAGGCTCTGTATCCTGCTGCCTACTGGTCCGCCATCTTTTTTTCTCCTCTGTCACCTCTTCTTGATTCTGCAATGGCATTTATGATAATAAAACATTATTAAAACAATAAGTTAGCATTCATTTTAAAATATACATTTGCTTTCTAGATGAATAATTGGGTTAGAAGAATATTCTAGATGTAGATTGTGAATGCTGAACTGGTATGTTTCCATAGCACTCTTTTTTTTTGTATCTCAATATGCGAGATACAAAGTTACTAGATTATTCTTATGTAAGACTCTCTTTTTTATTATTTCTTTGCTAGAAATTTTCAATGTCTTCCCCATTAACTTAAGTATAGTTTTTAAGGAATGTATTTTCTAGACCTAGTCTTTAACAACCTCTATGATCCAGATAACTCTAAAAAATGCTTAGTATTTATGCACTGTCCTGCCTTACTATTACTGTACCTAGTACTTGTAATGATGCTCTGAACTTCTATTAATGTCATAGCCACACTTTAGAGCCAAACTTGAAGGAAACTATCCCCATAAATTATTTGCCATTAGTTCTTTTGGAATATATTACAAATGAAATCAGTTCAAAAAAAGACATTAATATTTCTATGTATAGATTTTACCTGTTGTATTTTACGTATTACTTTTTTGCCCAAATTATATTATCATTTTATAACATACTGGTTACAATATTAATTTCAACAAACTGTTGGATGTAACTTGCTATTAAACGATTTCAAAGGCAATGTACTTTGTATAAATGAGAGGAGTCATGACCAAAACACTTGTCAGAAATCTAAAATATGTGATTAATAAAGGATTTACTCATGTAATATCAAAGGATTTAGTTATGTAGAAGCAAATGTACCTACAGATTACAAGTTAATTTGAAATATTATTAAGAAAAATCTTTCTTCCTGTTAGGTTTATGCATTTAAGATCTTAAAGAGAAAACTAGACAATGATTAGAGATGATGTGATTCAGAGTATACCACCCCCAAATATGCAACTGTAACATAAGAAATACTTAGAATTAAAGACAATTAAATAGAAAGAAACTTAAGAAAATGGCTCTTCCCCTTCAGGAACTGCAAAACTTTTCATTTCTGCAGAACAATTCTTAATCAGAGGAGACAATTCTAGATTCAGTCCACTGGTAACACTAGAGGAATCTGTGTAACAAAACGTAAAAACTGGCTTGTATTTTTCAGTGCTTTCCCACAATGTGTTTTTTTATGAGCTCAAAATTCTGTTCCTTTGTCTTGTTCCTCTGCAGTATCACTTTTCTTTGCACAGATGCTATACAAACTGAAGTTCTAATAGTCACCCCCTTAGGGTTCTCATCTCTGAGTGTTCCCAGTGTGTCCTTTCATTTTTATTTTTTACTTTTTTGCTTGTCTTTTAACCATACTATGAGTACTATGAGCAATTTCCTCTGAACAAGGTTTTTCAAAGCTCTATTATGGTCCAGATGTCAACATACTGGTAATAGTAAACAGTCCATGAGATCCACTAAACTTCAAATCTTTTTCATGCTTTCTTTCTTTCTTTTTTAACCCATATTAACTTTCCCATGGGTACACTATTTCATTTGAACTATTTTCCAATAAAATGCAATACCCCTTAGCTTCAAGGAAATAAAAAAGATGCTGCGGTTTAAAACATTATACAAATATTTGCTTTAGTTATATTATTTTAAAAAGTCTTTAAGGAGCTAATTGAAGGTAAACCTCTTCAAAATTATAACAGAAGTCCCTCCAAAATTATGTTTTTAAAGTTTTCTATATTTTGAGAAATGATGCATTCAGAATAATCTTCAATTATGCTCAAAGATAATAAATTAGTTTTTTGTCTTCTGAACATTAATTATTTTCTTTTGCTTTCTTCTATTTTGAACAGTTGTCTAACTAAACAATTGGAAGACTTTAGCATCATAAAGTATATGAAAGAACTAAAATGTGTGAGCAGTGATTAGCATTGGAAGAATTAGGATGTGAAAGAATTAGGAAAACCTTCCTGACAGTTGAACAGACCAACACTGACACAGGACTCTGGGCTGCACCCTAATAGCAATAATGAGGGTTCAGAATCCAAGTAATGCACAGGTACCACACACAGAGTGCTGAGTCACAAACCGAGAGGGCAGTCTTTGGACTGCTTGTCAAATGTCCCTAATCGAATATGGAAGAAGAAACCATTCCAACTTGTACACCACAGTAAGCCACATTAGCTGACACACATACAAAATATATATCCTCACTGGTTTGGTATTTTACATATAGATAGAGAGGTGTGAGTGACACTTTTTCCCTGACTCATCATAAGGTTCATGACTAATGCTCTTAGAATATAGCTAAGAGATAGAGAGAAAGAAAGAGAGACAGAGAGAGACAGAGGCAGAGAGAGAGAGAGAGAGAGAGAGAGAGAGAGAGAGAGAGAGAGAGACTATTTTAGGTTTTATGAGTTTCACTGGAGACAAGAGGCTCTATTTTCTGTGACATGCTAAGGAGACAGGAATGGTGAATGAAAGAGGATTGAGATATAGGAAGACAACAGAAGGTCAGAGAGGTTATGTTATCTGAGGCCAGTCAGTGTCCCTTAGTTAAAAATATTCAGCATGCCAAATGCTTAAGAATAATATGTTCTGACCCCAACATTGGTTTAATTTTCTCATTTTTCTTTGCTTTCCCATTTCTGAATTAATCTCCTACCTTATGTCATAGTTAACATTAAGATAGAACTAAGGGAAGATAAAATTTACATTGTCAACCCTGTAAAACTAGTAAGGCAACCAGATACTTAGTTTTGGATTATCACATTGAACTGAGGTCAAGTCATTAATCATCCCTTTTCTCTCCAAGATTCTGAATCAACACACTTAGGCAATTTAGCAGCAACTGAAATGATTAATAGGTTTCCTTGGTACTAACCTAATTGCCATGACGCTAAAGACAAGAACATTACAAAAGATAAAGCACTGAGACCAAAATTACCTCCCTTCTGGGTGGCAATCAGTTGTTAGAGGTGATTCTAGGTTTCTTCTGAGGACCTAACAAGTGAGTAGTAGAGCCACATAGAGTTTTTTCCTGGATGGATTCAACTAGAGGACATTCTCACTAACAAATCCTCACACCCAGCTCTCCCTTTCCTATCACCTCATATCTGAAGTTTCCGTTACCCAATTTCTCATGAAAGACATTAACATGGGCTAAGATTAATAATATCAACAAGAATCAAAAATGGGATAGGAGAATTGGAGGAGGAAGAGAGGAAAAGGTTAGATGATTAAAAAATAAAGAAACATGCTGTGGTATGTACAGGTAACCACTCCCTAAAATGATTGTACACTGCATTAACTGCAAATATATACTAATAACTTACAAAATAAAAAAATTTTTGGTACTGGAAATTGAATTCAGGACCTTACACTTGCCAGGTAGGTGCTGTGTCACTGATCTATATCCCAGGCCCCCCCATACGAAGTAAAGTTTTAAAAATCATTTTAAAAATTTCTAATTAGTATTTCTGTGTCTCACTTCCATATAGCAGTGTATTTTCACATGTGTCATGGTCTTGTTTTATTTATTATGATAACACTAACTCGCCATCAAACAAATAAGTAGCTTTTTAACAAATAAGAAGTAACATGGAAAAAAGACAATAACCTGAAAAATCTAAGTGTCATTGTGGTACGTATATTCCATCTTTGTATTTCGAAGAAAAGTGCAAGTCAAAATAACAAAAATATTGTTTCAGTTTTTCTATCTAGCTTTTCCTGTTCAGATGAACTAATTGCAAAATGTTCCTTGTACTGCAAGACAAAAAAAAAAATAGGTACTAAAAACCTAATTGTCAGATAAAATGTCTTAATTTTCTATCTACTTTCTTTTTTGTTAGTGGCTTTAAAGTTTTCACATCAAGTTGGAAAATGATTTTTTGGTCAATTAAAGGAGCATGAATTATTTTCACAACATTTAGATTCCTCTTTAAGCTCCATTCTACCGTAAGTAAGGTCATTTCTAGTTTTCAGTACTTCAGTCTCAGTTGCCTACACTCCAGTGATAGAAATATGTGCTTCTAATTTTGAAAAATAGCAATGTTGACATTGTGGCTTCCATGTTCAAGCTTATCACCTCAATGCAATCTGCAGTACCTGTAATTTTTCCCTTAAAATAGAGTTTGTCAGTTAAAAGAAAAATATTTTCTCTTCTTTTGTACTTTGTGATTCTGATACTTTATTAAGCTGTTTAAAAAAGACATTTTAGCTTTCTTTTGGTTCTTTATTTGGTGGCATTGCCACCACTGAGTTTTTATTATGTAAATTATTGCAATCTGGTTAGCTCCTTCCGTCTTTTTTCTTAACAAAAGGGTTCTGCAAGTGCTAATCAAAATGTTGCAATTTACATATTAATGAAGTTTTATAATGACATTTTCTTCATACACAGGGTGAACAAAAAGGAGATTTTATAAATTCCTTTTGGAGAAATCGTCCACTGGATTTTGATCTTGTATAGTATCTTTGCAACTTTCTAAATCAAGATGAAATGGCATTTATATTTTAATCAGATATTGAAAACAAGAACAGGGCATGAACTGTGAATGTGCTGTTGTGATGTTTACCAGCAACAATATTTTTGTATACATTTGTGGCACTTGTAATTACACAAAATGCTAAGAGTACACTTGGCAGTGAGGATGCTGTGCAATCAAGTCTTAATCATTTTCAAGAAAGGAAAAACATTCCACTACAACTTAAGAGAGATAAGAAGCCTTTAAAGGTTAAGTCAAAAGTGTCCAGCTGTTTTCCTTAATATAGGTGATTTCCTGGTGCTGGCAAAACCCAGAGAAGCATTATAATTAGAAATATGTATAGATGCAAAAAAGATCCAAGTATAAAAATTCCCCACAATAGAATAAATGGATAAAGTTACATAAAACCATCCTGTTAACAAGATACTCTGACTATAAAACTACTTTAACTCTTTAGAATGTATCACTGAAAACCAAGCTGAAAATCAAATTAACAGTCTCTGACTGGAATGTGGTCTCCTGCAAAAAGTATTCTCATAAATGAAAAGATTTGTATTCCTATATTTATGATTATTTAGTCATTGACAGTCTTTAAAAATTTAGACAACAAGACCACTTGCATTGTATTTTCTGTAATTATCGAAAGAGCAAATATGTATTATATTTGTTATGGGAATCATTGTTTCAATGTAGCTGTATATGTTTATACTAAAACAGTAAAAAAAAGAGAGGTAGAGAGGGAAAGGCCAAACTTTTTTATTGAATTCCTAATTGTATTATATAAAATATTTTATATGAAAAATCTTTTCTGGCTAATTTGAAAAATGTCTGTTTTTACAAATCCTACTCTTTTTTTCTAGGAAATGATGTGGAAATTAATAAATGGTTAAATATTTCTAAGAGTAACAATGTAATGTTGCTTTTTGCTATACAAGATTCCACATTATAGTAAAAAATTAGTTCCTAGAATCAACATAATTTCTAGAAAAGCAATTTTAAATTACTATTGCTAAAAATTATTGAATGCATCATAAAACTACTCCTTAAATCTGAAAAATAAAAATATAATTATATGTATAGATCAATTTAAGTGTAGGCTACATGTGCATTTAAAAAAACAGTTGAAAAGAGAGAATTCCTGTTTGAATTCATGTAAAGACACACCAACAAGTGAAATAATGACACAGGTCTTACTTCTTTTCACAGCAGGACAAGAACACCCATTCAGTTGGATTAGATGACATCATGCCAAGAGCTATTAGTCCAATCATGGACTTGTGCTTGCAAGTGCTACCATTTAGACACATGGAACCACTTGTAGTCACATCTGCCCACTTGGGCATGTGAGTTGGCACATGCGTACTGTAGGGAAAATGAAATCCTATGATATTGGAGGGCTATATCATTTAACACAGACTTCTTAAAACTATGAGGTTCTTGGTTGTGCATTTATGACCACAGAAAGTTTATTTTTCTTCCTCTTCTTCACTTGAGTGGTTTGGTTTCTGAATAGCTTCAATCTAGCTCTAGGGTATTGAATTGTTGATTGCTCATGTTCAGGTATTGATTTCAGGTTGGCCCAATTCACTGAAATTGTACTTCATTTCAAAGGACCTCCATCACTTGCTAGAAGACCAGTTTGTGTGGACGTGGACAAATGACTTTCCTCCAGGGAATCTGACCTCTTCCAATTGTAGGTACATATACGCCTTCCAATGACAGAGAGTAATTGTTCTAATCATTTGCAGGTTATTATACAGGTCTCACAATTGTTTCAGTCTCCAAAGGGAAAATATTTTGCTTAATTATATTCGCTTGCTGTTATTTTTTCTCATTCTCAGTATTAGTTATGCTAAACATAATGAAGTTTACTTGCATTATTTAAAACACATTAAACTGTGAATTTTGGAAGACTGACTTGCACACAATGGCTCGTGATCCATCTTCTTTTAATAGTACGTTTTCACCCAGAATTAAAGCATACATATGAAATTTATATACATACATGCATATATCCACCCTTTAACAACCCAGCCATGACACAGATCCTATTTGAGATTCAATTTTTTTCTAATTCCCCTCTTGCAATCATCAGATGTTGCGCTACTCTTTGATTACCTGGCTTTTTCATTAAAGTTCACTGTGGCTAGGTAGTCACTTTATCTCAACATTATGCTATCATCTGATTTGTACATATTACAGCTGTAAACTACTTAATACATTTTTTTCCTAACTAGTGTGTTTTGGCTTGTTTTAAACATAATTCAAAACAGCATGAACATAGTTAATTTCCTTCCCTCCCCTCAAGAGAAAAGTCAGGAGACCAGAATGTAGAAGAATGATTTACTAATTAATTGGGCTTTTTTCTTCTAAAAGTAACATCTGGTACTCTCTGACTTTTGCCAGCCTAATAATTTTATATGCACATTTCAAGGCATAAAAAGAGAAGTAAATGAAATATTTAGTCCAACTGAAATTTTGCTGCAAAGAAATGAACCTACAGGCACATTAAGAATCCATTAGGCCAATCCTATTGCAAGAAAAAACTGAAAATATTTCTTAGCAATAAGATCAATGCAAAGAGGGTACTCATTAAAATTTTAGCTAATATTCCATTTAACACTGCATGTAAGAAAATACTTATTTCAAGATTCACAGATGAGGCACATATAAAAGATTAGCAAGAGAAAGAGACACAAATTTATTTAATGTAAGTATTACATAACATAGAGTGTTCCAAAATGAACACTCAAAGAAACAGGAAAATATATATATATTTTCTATTTTAAAACTAAGAATGAATAAAAACAATGTTATAGAATTTTCAAAACAAAATAATACAATATTAAAAATGTTTAATATATATTCCATATTGTTATCTTCAAAGCAGTTGTTCATATTACAAAATATAGGCATGAAAAATTATCAATCAAACAATGAATGCATCAAACATTCCTTTTGATGAACAGAGATTAGTAGTATAGTTATTTATCTATCTATCTATTTATCTATCTATCTATCTATCTATCTATCATCTATAGAATCTTTTCCCTTTTTTCTTTTCTCATTTCCCCTATTTGTGAAAGGGAAAAGGAAAAGGAAAGAAACTGCTCAAAAAAATTCTCCACAAATGAAAATTCATAACAATAAAACACTTAAAACACTTACCAGAGAAAAGAATCAAATAGTCTTAACACTTAGTTTTGTAGATATTTTGTGGCTTTTTAATTCCTGATTTCTTTCTGGTTTTTTGTTCTTTTATTTTCTTCTTTCAAGTGTGTCCAGTTACAAATTTATTTTATAGAATACTAAATCAGTAACCGAGGGTTCTGTAATTCTTGTCTTCCTCACTTTTCTTCATTGGTCCCTTGTGCATGAACTAAAGAAATCTGAAGGTTAGCTTTTATCATTTTGCTCTTAAACTTTCCGGAGATTTTCCTGGTAGATGGAACATCTTCAGTGCTCTGAATTCTTCAGTAAGTGCACAGCTTTATTTCATTTGTTTCCAAAAATTTCCACTGCAAAATGTCTTACTGAAGTTTTGGTAGAGAATCTTAAAAATGGATCATAAGCATACAAGACATTTAAAAAGTAGCATTTTTTATAATAATGAAAATAAATTTTTAAAAGTTTCCACTGTTTTATCTTTTATGTTAAGATATGAATTATATTTATTAATAAATAAACATGTATATTATTTTTAGCACTGTCTATAACTGTAAATATTTCTTCAATTAAGAAAATAAAAGATATTGTGTATATCAAATAATTTGTTTCTTGAATGAAGTTTTTATTTACCAACCAAAATGTGCATTTTCACTTCCTTTGCTTAGCAATGAAAGAGCATCAACTGTAGATGGCTTGTTCCCTTATCTAGTCGTTTCCCTACAGTGCTTAAACTTTCATTTAATAGGACTCACATTGTGTCTGTACAGCTCCATGCTTAATATCTCCTGCTCAGAATATCTCCATCATGCACAGGCACATTTTTGCATGGAAGAGAATAAAATGATATTCCAGAGATAAATTAAAAATATTTCAATAGCTAAAATTAAATTACTTATAAATTCTAGAGCTTTAACTAAGGTTGGTCACACCACTATTCACAATAGCACTCTCATGTTGCGAATTAAACCATCCTGCTTTGTCCTAGCATCTCCATAAAGTATTATACTCTATCACTATCTTTCTTATTTCTTTTATCGTCTGCCACTCCTTGTACGTCCTTCATTGTTTCTACTTAGTAGCTGACTTACAAAAATTTAAACATTCCTAAGAAAAATTTTAAAATTTAAACATGTCATTAAGAAATCATTCTAAACTCCACACCTCAGTAGGTATCCTGTGTTAGCTTCTTTATGTAAAGGTTAGTCCACCAGTTATCCACCAGCTATGATGCACATTTTCACCCAGGAGTATTTAGAACACGCTGATATTAAGGCCACCACACCAGGATCACTGGATCAGGTTGTCTCAAGCTGAGACCCTCACAGAATTCAATCTGACTTCATCATTTCATCAAATCTTTTCAAAGTCTTATTTCTAAAATGCCAAACACAAAGGACACCCTTTTAAGTTCAAAGAGTAAATTACTTCACATCTTCATTTGTCCATCCCCATATTTTAGCTCCTGTTTGAGTATCCATGATTCCAAAACATGCAGCTTTGATTCAACTTCTGCTTTGGGATCCAGACAAAATATTTTTCTATTCAATTAACACTTATTATTTATTGAATATCCCATTGGTTTCTCCAGTTGTAAGTTTTCATATATTAATTATGGTTCACCTTACACTTTTCATCATTTCCTTCTCCCAAAATCAAAATAAATTACCATTATTGACAAAGAAATATGGTAATGCAGTATGATCTGTTTTCTAAAACATAGACCTAGGTACAATTTTTTAATTCTTTTTTCTTATTCTCACATCCATTTGGATCTCATAAGTGAGACTCATTCTCAATTATATTTTTCTTTGTCAATTTTCTATTATTGTAACAAAGTACTGAAACATTCAACTGACAGAGAAAAAAACTTATTTTGCCTCACAGTTTTAATTTTTTTTATTCTGTGTTGGTTGGCCCTGTTGGATGCAAGGTGGAGAAGGCCATTTGCCTATAGTGGTTCAGAATAAAAGAACAAGAGAAAGGGTTGAGCTTCTGTTACCCCCTTGAAGGGCACACTCCCAATCATCTAAGACCCCCCCCATAAGGGCTCCTCTCTTAAAGTTTCACTGCTTCCCAATAATATCAGGATAAGGCTGAGTCTTTAAAGGCAACACTTAAGATCCAAACAATAGTACTTGCTACCCTATATCTGCTTTCTTCCATTGCCATAACCACAAAATTTGGATCATGCTTTTCCTAAACTTCCCAACTATTGCCTAATTTCCCTAGTTTTAAAACGCACATCCTTTCTAATATAGAATCCTTTCTAATAACTCATATCCTTTCTAAATATAGTTGCCATATTGAATTCTTTAAAATAATTGTTCAATATTATCACCCTTATTAAAGTTTCTCATTGCCTAGAACCACATTTCCCTGGTTACCTGGTGTCTTCTTTTGTTTTGTAAGGTGTTAATATGTATTGCATGTCAAGGATTGATATCAATAATATTCCCTTTTTTAATTCCTAGGAAATTATGTATGTTAGAAAACCACTATAATGATATAGTCACTTTTAAAAAACAGCTTTCCAGAAATAGAAAACCTATGAATGACTATGCTCATTCTGTTACTGTTGGCAGAGCCAGAATTGTTCCACAGTCGGGTATTAAACTGCCTATTAGATTACAGCTGCTTATATTATGTATCCTAATATTTCAAAAATATTTTGATCTTTAAGTTTCATTGCATATGTAATCATATGGTTCAAATATTTATTTCTCAGAGCAAGTGATTAGTTCCAAAGATCATTTTTGCTGTTGCCTACTATAATCCAAACATTGTTCCATATGGTGCTTTCTTCCACTATGCTTTGATTTGAAAACTATTTCCATGTTCAAACGAGTTTTTGAATTGTTCTTTTACCAGATGGTATCAAAGACTCTTCATTCTTTGTTTGCCATACTGAAAAGCCAGACTTCTGACACTCAGACTTCTGACAGTTTCATTTCTGACACTTTAGACTATCCAATCTCTCATATCTCCAGTTTTTAATATAGTATTCTCTCCATTTGGATCTATGAATATCTTAATTCTTTAAATTTTTGTACAAAAAGAATTATTTATATTCGTATTTATTTATACTACTCTCCTACTAATTCTGTTTCATGTAGCACAGCTAATATTAGATAGCCAATGAATGCTGGCTACAATGAACTGAATATTTGTGTTGCCCTGAGATTCTTACATCACAGCTCACAAGTTTTTCTTAAGAGTTGTGGACTTGGAGACATAATTAGTCAGGAGATAATTAGATGGCACTCTCATCAAAAGATTTAGTGACCTGGGAAAAGGGACCCCAGAGAGTTCTTTGAACTTTTCCTCTCATATGACTCTGTAACTCAGAAGAGCTTCGTGGCAGGCTGGCCATGTTGCCATCTTATTTCAAACACCTGGCTTCCAGAACTATTAGAAATAAATATAACTATACATACGCCACTTATTTATGGTGTTTTATAGCAGCAGCTTTCGCTGATAAAATCATAGTCTAAATGAATATTATATTGAGTAGTATTTGACCAACATTCCAATTTTAATAACTTTTTATCTTTTTAGTTGGTATTTTTCTTAATTGTATTATGAATTACAGAACATGTAAACACATGTATATATATGTTATGCATTATATATATATTATATATAGATAGATAGATATTGTTATTGTAGTTTTGCTACTTCTTGACTAAGAAGGCAAAACCCTAATGTGGAAGAAGCCAATGGCATAATAATAAAACTAAGAATGCTCTCTTTTTCAGGAATTATTCTTTTAAATATCAACTATGAATTTAAAAACATTTATTAAAGAAATAATCATTTGGAGGATTGTTTTCCTATCTATCTAAGAATCTAAGAAATCAGTTGCTATGACTATGGAGGCTAAGTTAAAAGACCAGTAGACTCAGGATAGAAGGTACAGTTCCAGTCTCAGTCCAAAAGCCCCATAATCAGGACAGAAAATGATATAAATTTCAGTCCAAAAGCAAGCAGCCTCAGTCTGCAAAGAGAGCCCATGTTATTTTGAGTCATAGAAAAGGCCACTGTAACAGCTCAAGCTGTCAAACAGAAGATTCCTATTACTCAGGATTTTGTTTTATTCAGGTCTTAAACTGATTGAGTAAAACCCAACCAGATTAGGGAGGACAATTTGTTTTACACAGTCTACCAATTCAAATGTTAATCGCATGTGGAAACATTTTCACAAAGCTGTATAGTGTAATTGTTTGGCCAAATAATGTTTGGTGAAACCTTAAATCCCATGCAAATGGACAGATAAAATGAATATTCTTTCAGAGACAGAGCTGAAGGGAAATAATGAAAAAAGCATAACAAAGATAAATTAACAAAGTGTTTTTTTAATTTTTTAAAAAAATATTGAGCAATAATTTAGCTACATGAAATTTTACCCAGGATAAATTTATTTCATTTTTGAGAATTCTTCATTCGGGTTTTTGCTTTCCTTGAAATATTACTTTTGTCTTCTTGATGTTTTTCCCAAATATCAACTTTTCAAGTTTATAAAAATGTCTCTATCACACTATCTATTTTTTATATGTTGGTTGAACAGTGTGAACTTTCCCAATTATCAAGCTTTTGTTCACATGTGCAAGAAAGCAGAAGAAACTGAAGTGAAACCACAAGTGTTAAGAGTTGTTGTTAGCACATAGTGAATGGCACGTAGTTGATAAAATTCCAGACTGCATTCATAGTAGAAACACAGCAACACGAAGTTATTGTACTGATTCACCTCACAGAACTCTTATTAAAACACAACTTGTGTGTGTGTGTGTGTGTGTGTGTGTTTCCTAAATATTCTTCTGAAGTTCATGAGGATGGAGTTCTTGTATCTTCTTTTCCTTATTCTATGTCAAGCTCGTGTACAGCCCTGGTGTAGAGTAGGAATTTGTGATGGTTTGGATCTAAAATATCCCCCAGAAGCTCTGTGTGTTTGGAATGTGCTGGATCATGATGGTGTTATACTCACTCAGTGGATTTATCCATTGATGAGAACATTAGTTAAATGTGCTGTGAAGAGGTGGAGAATGGAGGTGGGTCTTGGGAAGTGTAACCCAGAAAAGTAAATCACCCTCCTCATGCCCTACCTTCTCTCTTTCTCTCTGCTGAGGGCTATATTGTAAGCAGTTTTCCTCTGTTGAGACCTTCCACCATGACGTTTTCTCCTTGTAACCACCCAATCATGAGCTAAAAACCGCGAGCCAAAATAAACTTGTGGGTGTCAACTATTTTGTTCAAGTGGCAGAAAAAGTTACTGACAGAATTCTGTAAATATTTATTGAATGACTAAATGAATAAAGATGAATTATGTATTTCTAAGTTTCTTGAATCCTACTTTCTTTCTAGGAACAAAGATTTTAGGTCATCTCTAGTTTACATAATCCTATTTTTTTCCCACCAGTCGGGCCAATAAACAACACTCTCAAATCTTTTTATTTAGATTTTACCCTTGCTAGTTCCCTAAACAAAAAATGCTCTTGAGTAAGTTTTGCATATAAATTAATATTTAATACAACTGATAAGAATGAGTGTCCAACAACCACAAGAAATACACATGCAGAGGAAGGAGTTAATAAGTTCTGACAATGGCTCCAAAATTTCATTATGATCATTTAACAGAGTCCTAAGGAGTGACTCACTTTGTAACGTGTTTGAATGTAGTAGAATGTCATCATCACTTATATTTATTGTCCTGTTATCTAGAAGTAAGTATGCAGTAGCACACATTGACGGGCAATACAATTCTTCCCTTTTCCTAACGACAAGATTCATTTTTATTTTTCATTGTACATATGAATTAACATATATTAAAATATTCTAAAGCAGTTTACTTTCAAAATCAGAAGATGAGTTATTTTAAGGTATAAACAATTCTAAAAATAGGGAGACAGGGGTTGGGGATTTAGCTCAGTGATAAAACACTTGTCTAGCAAGCAGGTCTTGGATTCAATCCTCAGCACCAAAAAGTTAAAATCTAAAGTAAAAAAAACAAAAGAAGAAGAAGAAGACAGCATTCACAGAATTCAGCACAAGCATTTAGAAAAGGCTCCTTTCAGTTGTATAATCAGTGTCAACTTATTATCTTCTCTGACTTTTCTCATTTTTAAGTTGATAGGAAAGTTTCTCATAGGCTAAAAATTGCACACTATGAAAATTATAATTATTAATCAAAAGAACAATTTATTGTATATAATTTTTAAATTTAAACTTATTGTTTGTAATTTTAATGTAAAAAATAATTATTTTCTAAATATAGAGGAAGACTGGGAAAAAATTCAGACAGTAGCATAATAAAAGTTCATACATTTTATATTTATAGACAAATCAATATGGAACAGCAATTAACACCCACACTCCAGCATAACACACAGAAACACATACACTCAACAGTACTGAATTTCACAGAACGTTTATCATTGTCACTAGAAATGCAAAGAATGGCAATGCTAGTGGTGCAATAAACTAGATATAAATTTAAAATCATGTGGAACAGGAGTGGTAGAATGTAGAATAGATGGAATATAACTGCCTCTCTGCATTTAATAAACCATTACTTAGTTCTCTAATAGTTCTTAGAATGTACCTTTTTTCACTTGGTGACACTTATTATGAGAGCTAATCTTTTAATGTGGAAAAGTACTGAAGTTAAGCCAGTGTTTAGGCAGAAAAACATGTTTATAAAAATATCTTTGGAAATAGCAGAAAATATAAGTGATTGTCCTTATCAGAACTTCCTTCAAGGATTATTATTTTCACAGTGTATTACATCTTTGGTGCACAAAATAACAACAGTTGTTCTTTAGTACAAACATAGATTTATGTCCCTTCTAAAACACCAAGCAAAGTGACTTAGTTTCCAGGGTTACTTTCTATTCAAAAACAATCTTGGCTACATGTTTGCTAAAGCTATTAATTCACAGCAAACAAAGGTGGCTTTTTGTATAAATGTACAAAGCCTTGAAAAACTTTCAGTTTTGGACTGTCACAGTTGAGTTATTTGTATAGGTATAAACACTTATCAAAGACTACCCATCTCTCTCCACAGCACAATGCCAACCAGTTTAATGCTTGTTAAATCTGAGTGACAAGAATGTCACTATCAACTTGTGCAATTTTACTTTCCTTAATCTTTGTAAAAGATGTGATCTGAATTAAATAGGATGATAATTTAGATCTGAAATTCTGATAAATAGATTGTGAATGAAGTTTTCTTTTTTCAAAAGAGATAAAGTGTATGAGCATTTGGCACCGGCTGTTAGAGAAATATTTTTTTCCTGATCTCACTCACTTCCCTACATAGTCAATAACTGTTCATTTTTCATTAGAAATGATAATTATTGATATGGAAGCCCTCATTTTTCTATAATCAAAGCAACAAATCTAGGTTTCCTTCTTTATCTTTCATGTGACTTTAATAAAGCAAGTACCCTTTCTTTTGTCAAATACAAGGTTCTTAGTATTCTGGATCTTCTCTTCCCAGACTTTCACAGCACTAGCTGTCTTGAACCACCCTACCTAAAACATCTCTCCTAATTGTTGCTTTCATAGTACTTATCATACCTGTTATCATTTAGCTTAACTGCCCACATAGTTCCTTAACAAGAATTAAGCTTCACAAAGACAAGGACGCTCTCTCTTGTCTGTGTTATATCCTGTGACACATAATGGAAAATTGGAGGTACTGAAATTTTAAAAAAAGAATCAAATTTACAACATATTTCCTGTACCTAAAAAGATTAAGTTGTTTTACCAATAAATTATAATATTATTGCCAGGTTTAACTAACAGGTGTCAAACATTAAAAGTTACTCTTGAATAAAAATTTGCTATTATTATTAATAATGCTATTTGCATGAAATAAGGAACTAAATATTAAGAAACTAGGTAGGTGTCAACATTCTTGGAATTAGTATGGAAACAATAAAATTTAAAATCTATTATTGACTGAATATTATTTTGAAATGTTCTGGTATTAAATAAGTTGTACCAATACTTATTTCTTTTCCAATTATGAAACTAAGTGGTTTTGCAGTTTGGAGTCATGACGAAAGTGACAACATCACTTGAGTCAATGACAAAGCTTCCAAAAGTATCTGTGATATGAAATAAATCTTTGTAAACAATACAAAATAGACAGAATTTTCCAGACAAGGCATAGCATGGAAGAAATGGATGAGATTCTCATCGTACTCATTGGGAGCTAAGTTTCAGCTGAGGTTGATATTTAAACACATACTCTACGATCAGTGTGATCACTGTGGGCCTATGTTGTAGTCAGGCTTTCCAAGGGAATGGATTTAATACAGGACACACAAATTTATAGGGTTATTTTATAATATTCATCCAAAAAGTCAAATGCAGAAGAGTCCAAGAGATCTTCCACACATTTTACCCGACGCATCTAGCCTAGGGCCTGGATCCCAAGGCAATGTTTGCTCAAGTCCAGCTGAAGGCCTGGAGTCCATGGCAATCTCTCAAGTAAGTTCATATCAAGGGTCTGTGGTAGAGAAGCCCAAAGAACAGCAGGGAAAGCTAGAAATTCTGCACCATGAGGTGGGCTGTGCCAGAAGAGATCTACATGGGAGCCAAGAAGCAACATTCAAGACAAAAGGAAGACCAGAGCTTCCCCACAGAGCACAGCAGCCAGGACCTGAGACAGCTGGGATCTCAACTTCTTCTTGATGAAGACAGTGGAGTTTGAATCAGGAAAATCAGCCACAACAAACTTCTCCCGGGAAATCAGCAACATGTGATTTTCCCTGCCCATTCCCCTTTCAAGCCATTCTGGTATCAATCCCCAGGTCAGTCTTCCACACTCAGAACTCAGCTGATATTCCCACTTCAACTGACTATTAATTAATCTGCCACAGGCAGAAATAACATAGAAGTTGCTGCTCAGTTTCAGTGCAGTGGTTAATTTAGCCTCAAAGATCTAGGAAGGCTTTATTTACAAACCAGGAGAGTAGAAATTTCCTAGGCAAGTTACTTGGTTAATGTTAGTCATAGGAGATTGAATAGATAGATACACAAATTATACGAGTACTTAAAACATTTGAGGAGTGGAGGTTTTCTAGAGCATGTACTATTTAGGGGGAAGAGAAAAAGAACGATAACAGGAGTAAGACAGGAATGTGAAGTTGAAAATAGTTTCCGAGAGTTTCTCTTCATTTAAATCAATCAGTGATCTGTCATGGGAAGGAAAAACCAGGCACAATAAAACTTAAGCATTTATAAAAAAAATGTAAAAATGAGTGGAATTATGGTGGCTGTTTCCAGGAATGAACTCTCATCCACAATAACACAGGTGAAATACAGAGATCAGGGAACCATTGTTGGAGCTATCATAAAAGCCTCTCAACTCTCATGAAATTTGTCACACCATTATATGAAAACAAATGGTCTTTACTTGAAAGTAACATGGTAGAAAACACCCAAAGACAACAGAAATGTAAGCTGTTGTTCAGGCTACCATCATCTCCTCACCTGCTACCTGCTCTTTGGCCAATCTCTCTTCCTTGCACCACTATGACATCATCCCCAGACTGGTCCAAGTACTTCTAACAGGTGAAGCCTAACTTCCATCCAGAACTCTAGCCTTCAGAAATGCCCAAAATGATATGTCGACTTCTATAGTTGTCATTTAGCCCAAGAAGCACAGTAGGAGGAGATTGGAATAAATGAGGATTCCATGCATGACCAGTGCAATAATCAATGTGAAGTTGGACCTTTGTCATATAGCAAATAGAAGCAAAACACACTGCACTCAAGAGGCTTCCAGAATACTTTGAGAAAAGAGTATATGCAAATTGGAGGCGGGTAAGAATACGTAAGCAAGCAAGGGCACCTAAATGAATAAAAGCAAGGTAAAGATAATTAAATAGTTGATGCAAATATTGGGAGTTTCCTAAAATCCAGATATGATATATGAGACTTAATATACATGATAAGAGGGAATTCTTTCATTGTCTCTGTGTCTCTGTGTCTGTGTTTCTCTCTCTCTCTCTCTCTCTCTCTCTCTCTCTCTCTCTCTCTCTCTCTCTCTCTCCCTGTCTCTCTCTCTCTTGTTTTTGGTGTTATGAATCAAGCTTACAGTCTTGTGTTAGCTGGACAACACTTTGCTATTGAGCAGTAACCTTATCGCCCTTATTATCTGATCTTGAAGGAGAAGAAGAAAGAAGAAAGAAGAAGAAAGAAGAAGGAGGAGGAGGAGGAGGAGGAAGAAGAAGAAGAAGAAGAAGAAGAAGAAGAAGAAGAAGAAGAAGAAGAAGAAGACAACTAAAAAATGCTTTAGAAAAACTGCCACAAAATAGTACATTATTTAAAGCAAGAGAGACTTACAGTTTTGCAGAGTAAGTCATACGTATATAGAAACATGAGAGAAAAATCAAATTCTTCATGTTGGGGCATGTGAAGGTACAAAGAAATAAAAATATCAATCTTTTGTCTGTTCAATAAAAATGTAGAATGCTAACTATGCAATATCAATAAATAGATATCATCATTATTTCCAAAACTGAGACACAGATCAATTAAGTTGGCCAAGGCTATGCAGCTACAAAGTGGTACAATTTGCCCAGAAAAAATGAGTAGCATGCCTTCTCTCGCAGTGTGCTACTGCACTGGAAATGTACTTCATGCATGGAAATGCTCATGGACATATTTGTCAGCACAAATTCTAACAGGACATTATTCATGCTCACTTTTGAGTTGACAAAAATTAATCTTTGCATTCAGGAGAAAAACTTGTTTCCCAGTCCAAAGCAGCAGTAAAGTATGTTTTACATAATATGTATAAGCATTCTATGTTGGCAACTCCATTTTAATCATAATTTGACATTCCCCATGGCTAGTATCCAATGTTGGATAACTTTGCTCTCTGAAGACAAATCAATATTTAACATCACTGTCTCCTTCCTTTCTGACAATTATTACAAGAATATTTTGAACATCACCTCAGACTGACATATACTTAAGAATTTTTTTGACACTTACAAACAGACTCAAACAAATTAAGGTTCTAAAAAGCTATGCAAAGTGACCACCCAAAGAAAAATGGATCAGAACTGTCAAGGTAAGGGACTATAGATCAAAGTTATAGGCAGAGCTAGATCTGATTGTACTTTATTTTGATCATCCTTGAAGTTCCACTACTTAGCTGCATATCTAGTTGGGTCTTTGTCAATTAAAAGGCAGTGGAATGAAGAGATAGCTGTCAAAAAAGATCAATAACATGTGAAAACAAACAACTCTAGAATAATAAACATCCTGAATTTGAATCTTGGAAGTGCCATGTTGTGGTCTGTATGTCCCCCAAAGCTTCTTGCAGTCACAGGTAGGTTTTTTGGAGGTGACTGGATCTAGGGTATGTGAAAGTGGGGTAACCCTGTAATACTGGAATTAATGGTATGAGACACTGAATTAGTCCACTAATTGGTTTGTCATAGTTCTCAGTATAGACAATGAGAGAGCCACCCTGGGTTTGGGTGGCACCACTCAAAAGGCTTATAGCCTGAATGAACAAAAGGGGAAGGAAGCTTGCTACTGCTCCTTTATGCCTGCTGCCTCCTGCCTGCTCTGCAAGAAACTCTCTTCTGTGACGCCCCACTGCCATGAAATCCTACCTTGGAGCCAGCCAAACTATATAGATTGATACCTCTATAAACTGTGAGCCAAAATCAATGTTTTCCTTTAACTTGGGAGTGTTAGGCATTTTGTCTCAGCAATGCTATCAATTAAATGCTACTTAATGTTGTGTGACTTTTAACAACTTATTTGAATGCTCAGTGCCTCAGTTTGTTTGTCTGTAAAATGGAAACATACCTAGTATGGCAGTTAGAGTGGAATTTCCATTTGATTGGCATTGAGATCTTCCCAAAAATATTGGTGGAACGTACTTCTGTGTGTGCCTAGGTGGGTCATGGAGATGTGGTCATGAGAACTGTATCTGGTGTTTATCTCTTTCTCTCACAATGCTCTGCAGGTCTGTTTCTTGGCTATAATGACATAAGCAGTTTTGTTTGGCCATATCCTTGTACCATTATGTTCCTGCCTTGGGTTCATCTGACCATGAATAAAATCTGCTTAAAATGTGAGCCAAATTAAATCTCTTCCTTTTTAAACTGTGCATGTCAGACACCAGGTCACGCAATGGAAATGCTAAAACAAAAAAATATTAGTAACATAAGTGATGGTACCTGACCATGTGATTTGGCAGGTTTGAAAGGAAGAGTCTGAAAAAGCTTACAGTAAACTTGTAGAATTTCTAGTATGTGGTTAGCATTTCTTAATATATACTGCTTGTCAGAGCTGAGAAGACTAGAACGCTATAGAAAAGTAGAGAGAATAGGCCAGGATCAAGAAGTTTAAGTTGGTACCATTTGTGGTGGCTTATACCTATAATCCTAACATAGAGGAAGCTGAGGCAGGAGGATTGCTGTGACATGAGGCCAGTCTAGACTCCAAAGTGAATTCAAGGCTAGCCTGAACTGCAGAGTGAGACTGTCTTAAAAGACAAGAAAAAAAGTTTCAATTGGTAACCAAGACTCCAAGGCAATTAAACTAGAGGACATGAATATTGTATTCTGGCAGAACATTTATCTAAATTTTGACTATGTCCTGAAACATTCAAGGACACTAAGACTTAAGTGTAGATGACTAATTAATCTGGTATGGAAAATTTAAAAATAACTCAGCACTCAGATTTGACATGAATACTTTTGGCTGATTTTACTCAGACTTATAGTGAGAATTGAGAGCAAAAGACAGCAGAGTATTCTAACTCTATCCTCTACAAAAAATAAATATTTTAATGCTACAGTACAAAAATGTAGGCTTTCTTCTCCATCTACTACCTCATCCTAGGTAAACATAAAGCAATTTATGGCTTCATATATCATCTTTATGACTCTGAATTTATAATTCCATCAATAAGTACAGTTCACATAGCTTCATGGGCCTCCTTTTGCATACTAAAATCATCTCCTTACCTAATTGATACCTCAAATTGCAAGTACAATGGAAATTGGACTCTTTTAATGTCAAAAATGAAATAAACCCTGCTTACTATCCCTGGTTGCTTCAAAAGGAAACAAATTAACTCATATTCATATGAATTAATTTTTATATGTTTTATTGCAACTCCTTTGGTGTAAACATCAAATTAAAATATAATAGGCATTTGGATTACTCTTGTGTTACAAATTGCTGAGAATAAAAACCATACTTTACTATCTCTACATCCATTTATGTTCAGAAAATCTATTACTTAAATGAAGGAGAAGATGAAATATGGAAAGCAATTGTAGTTTCTGCTGTACGAAGTAACACATATTTTGTTTAAAAGAACCTGATGTCTTTAGTTTACAAAGTAAACAATCATTAGTCAAAAGTTTGGATGGCACAGATTTTACTTTAATTAGAAAGCCATATTTGCAGTATAAAATTTCTTATCTAGGCCATGACAAATACAAATAAAATTGATACCATTATAGTAAGATGATGGTGGAAAATTCCCTATTCCTTACACAGAGAGAAAAGCTCCAGTTACATTTGTTATTTAAATACAATATGTGAGAAGCAATTTGGTACTCTTATTAGGTTAAATTGTGTCAGAGTCTAATGATTAGAGATATTTCCCTGTTAAAATGTGATCACTTGAATAATTTGTTTGTTGTTTCTCCACAGTGACTACAAAACCATCCTTAACCACCTCATCTCAATCTTCAGCTTCCCAAGAAATCAGCATCTAAAAGGAGACACAGACAAGTCAGTAGCATTCTTAATACCTGACTTGATTTATGGAGTACAGATACTCTAGATTAAGAATTAAATTTTATTATTATGAATGTACTTGGACCCTGATATTTGTTCATGGACCCTTTTTTTTTTTACATCTGGAGTCGAAGAATATATAAATATAATTGAAGCAGTAATAAGCAAGGTATCTAGTCTTAGGAGTTAAACAGAAGTTTGGATTTAGCCTTAACTCAAGACTCATTGATTGACATTTCCATTCCTAGAGTTAGTCGAAGTCATTTCAAGAGCCAACTAAATTTCATTTTTTCTTATCTGCAGGTTATCATTCTTACAAGAATCAGCTCATCCTGGCAAAATCTTGATTTAAGGTTTTAAAACTCAGTGAGGCTCAAAGAGATTTGCAAGGTTGAAACAGTGCAGGTTTGTTTGAAAATCCAAAATCCAAAATGGAATGCCAGCCTGTGAAAGGTCTCCACAGTGTTTAGATTTGTTATATCCTACATTGTTAGAATCAAAATAGCTTTTAAGGTTATCTAGTTCACAGTTTTCTCTTGTGGTCTGATTTCAACATTTCTTCCAGGTATACAGTTGTTACACAATTCAGTTTCTGCTTGATTTGTTCACTTCAGGAAGAGTGTAGTGTCAGTAAACACTGACAGTACTCCACTATGCGCTTACTTTTTCACGTTTTAACCTAATTCAATAGATCTCTCCCTGTAGGAAGTGGCTTTCAGTCTCATAAATCAAACCTCATGTAGAAGCATCTAATTAGATATTATAGACATATGAGCATCTGTTAATATACAATAGAGTTAAGCAAGGATAGTGTAGGTTAGATCGGTATCATCACATCATGGTATATTGTTATCTGTAATGGGATAGATAAGTTATTTGCTATTAGTTTCAACAGATGTTTACACATGTGGGGAGTAATATATAAGGGAAAAATAAGATTGTGAAAGAAGGCCAACAGAAATCTCAGTGGTATACAAAATTCAGAATATTCATATGGAATTGATATTCAGGCTGATATTTATAGAACACCACATTTCTTGTATCCATGTGGCTATGTCACTTAGCTATTTTCTATAATTGTGCAGCATGAATCTGCTCTCCTTTAATTTTCAGATGAATGATTTGACATTTTAAGTTATTTTATCATACATATTGAGAGTTTAAGAATGCTTAACTAATATGCTGATATTTTATAATATGAATATATTGTGTACAAATATATGTGTTGATAAAGGAGTTAATGATTCATCATATTTTCCGTCTTTCTTAGCATAGGCAACATAGCATGAGGAAGACAAGCACAGTTAGAGCAGAATGGGTTTGACTTACACTGATTCCATAAGCTCTATGACCTGAAGATTCTCCATCTATAAGGAACCCTTCTAATGGTGCCAGTCATGGGGGACCTTTGCAGTGCATTTCCAATTTCTTGCCAAGTGTTAGGGTATACTGCAGGAGAGGAATGAAAGAGACAAATTAGGGGTGCAGGCAGGGCTTTCCTATATCTCAGGGAACAGAAGGCAAGGAACCACCCAGAACCTTGGTATTTATTTATTCATTACATCAGAGTCAAGGACAATTACTGAAGGACAGTGGGTGTTTACAGGAACAGTAATGGCGACCATGATAGGCTAAATAATAACAACACATTCTTGCAAGGGTACAGAGAAGGACGAGATGGTGGGGGAGGGAGGAGGAAACTGTAGTTTTCCCAGATGCCTATCACCTTCAGCAGGTCTTATCTTGCCTTGTGAGCACAATAACAGCAGTCATTGGCCCTAGGACTTCCTACTGTGACCAGAAGAGAGAGGAGTTTCCTCATTTCAATCTGGCTCTCAAGGGTAGGAAAAGACCAATGTGGATGTTTTCTTGGACTCTATAATTCATGGCCTCTAACATCCATTTACAAAATGGAGATGATTACATCTACCTCATAAGACTATTACGTGGATTCAATAAATTAACAATATTGTAAATCGCAGGGTACTTAGTGGTATCCATAATACATATATATTTTATGTTTTTGATAAACCTTGCTGATTGTGGGGTATTGGTTAATCAGTGTCTTTTTTTTATTTGGTCCCCTACCCCTTTCTTTCCACCAATCCTTTTTCCCTCTCATTTTCAGAAGCTCTAGTTTCATTTTTTCCATGAATTCTTTTATTTCTTTAATCTCTTTTCCCTTCTTTCCTTCTCTCTCCCTTCCCTATCTGTTCTAGCACAGTTTGTATTACCTAAATCTTGCAAACAGTCCATTAACAGATAAGGAATAAAGAAAATGTGGCATTCATACACAATGGAATATTATTACTCTGCCACGAAGAAGGAAAAACTTGAGACATTTTTATGTAAGTGGATACATTTTAAGTAAAATAAGCCCCCCCACACACATTAAAATATTATATAATTTCTTCTGTGTGAGACACCCTGATGATTTTGTGTTACTGTCACTAATTATCCTTGTGGTTCAGACTTAGCTTCTGTATCTAAATCTCTTACAAAAACCTCTTATCCTTACCAAAACAAAACAAAATAATTATATAATCTAATTTGAATTAGATTTATGTCTTACTCCATTCTCTCACTTTAAACAACCTGGAGAGAGAGCATTTCAAACCAACTTCTATTTGAGCAGTTTCCCATCACATTCTTCCTACTTCTTCAAAGATCTCCCTCTTGTATTTCCATTTTAAGGTAATCCAGTTCCCTCATTTTCCCAAGTTAGCACAGGAGCATCCTCAGTGGCTACTTTTCATTTCAATTCTTTTCTTTTTCTTGGTGTAAATATTCAATGCAATTCTAAAAACCAAAAGTAATACAAAAACTAATGATGCATAAAGCACCAACTATCTAAAGAAAAACACAATTCATAATGATGTTAGGTGGAGCCATCCTGTTCTTTTTGAGCTTTATTCTCCCATCCATTTTTACCATTATTTAATATTTTTATCCCACTGTCAATATTCTCTTGGCCACTAAGCAGTTTCCACTGTCCTTTCTACCTAATCTTCAGCCCAAAGCTCTTCAATTGTTCCATGATTATTTTTTATCTGTTTTAAACCTTATTATGGTCTCCATTTCACATGTTTCCAGACACGGTATGAACAGAATTTTATGATTAGGGCTCTGCTGAAATCTTCAACATCACCTCTACTACTTACCTTTACTTTTGCACAATGTTGAACTTCCTTTTGTTCTATAATGCATGTTGGCAATTTATTATTCTCTGTTTTTCTTATATTCTGTGCCTTTTTCCTGAATTGTACTTTACTGAGTATCCTCAGTCTACCTATGAAGTACTTGAAGCCCTCAAACTGAGCCCAGATTTACATAATCCAAAAAGACAGCTATTATATGATATTGTACAATACTATGTTTTAATTTTTGGCACTTATATAGACTTTTATAAACTTTCTCCCTAAATTATTTCAACCACCTTCCACACTTTCAGTTACCGATGACATCCAAAGTGGACATATGATCCCTTTTTCTGTATCTCATACATAAACATCCAATTGAAACTTACATATGAAGCAGCTCAAATTCAAGGCATATAAAAATGAAATTTTATCCTCCTTTGAATTGTTTATTATTAAAGATTAACTGCTCTGGAAAATTGCATAAACATTTATTTAAGCAAGAACCTCTGAAATTATCCTTGACCTTTCTTTTACCCTCCTATGGTTTCATTCTCCAATAAGAAGTACCATAAAAAGACCCCTGCCATGCTACTGGTATTGCCAAAGTCTACAGACTTCCGAGTGCCAGCATCACCAGTGCTGCTGCCAACCGTATTGGTGACATTTACATAGTGATCTCCACCAATCTTGCCAGAATGGTACAGCTAACACCACTGGCACTAGGGCTGCCAATGCCTCACACTCTTGATGCCTCCTAGCAATCTTCTAATTGGCACTTTTTAGTACATGCATCAGCCCTTTTATCCAATAAATTGAGTTTGAGACAATGCTATATAATAACCTGAAAGACACAAGTCATGGTTAAAATCATGCCTTCCTTCTGTTTTTAATATTTGCCAACAGTCCATCAACCACACTTGTCCGTCTTGACCTTCTTTTCCCATCGGATGAATTTTTATTTCTCAAGGAGGCTTTGGTATCCTTCATGTAAACGCGACTCTGGCTGAGGTTCACTAGTTCCCCAAGTTGTACCTGAACACATGTGATTCTGACAGGAAACATAGCTTAGACTTGTGTTATGACCACAGTCACATAATTGTTAGTCACTTTGTAGTTGTTCAAAATGTAAGTGAATGCATGGCCTTTACCTTTATGCTAAGTTTTCTTTTCCAAAATATTGATTGTTTCCTTAATAGAGTAAGTTTTATTTGTGCTCAGGTCCAAATAATCATTCTCAAAGAAATAGGAGCATATAATTACAACTGTGATTTTAACTGTGAATGAGTTGAAAAAAATTGAAAATATTATTTCTAAGAAAATAGTTTCTTTTATTGTGTTGAAGCTACTCTTTTTAAAGTATAAAGTAAAAAACAAGGTATTCAGTCCTGTCTTGGATACACTCTTTGAATACTGAGTACCTAGCACATTGTCTGGAGTATTTTATTTTAGGTCCTCAATCCGTATTTGTGAAGGAAGCATGGTTCTGCTGAAACTGGGCTTCTTGCAACCTGGCATTTTTTGGACAGGGCACTATAGGCTATGGTCTCACTGTCTCCTAAAACTCGTGTGTTCAACTTAACTGCCATTGTGATAGCAATAAGAGGTGAACCCTTCAGGAGATGATTAAATCAAGAGGACAGAGCCCTTTCAAATGAGTTTCATGGCCTTTTAAAGGAGAGGTGACAGAGTCATTGCCCCTGTGCCCTTTATCCTACGTGACAACCCAAGATTCAGAGCACCATCTTGGAAGCAGAAAGACTCAGTAACACTGAAAACACCCCGGCTTTGATTTTGATCACCCTAAACTCCAGAACTGTGGGAAAGAAATTGTTATTATTTATAAGCCAGGCAGCCTCCAGTACATTTTTATAGCAGCACAGATTAGTACATCATGTTTTCACCTGTTTAATGGGATTGAGTGTTATGGTGTTTCTATCATCATTATGTTCCTTTAATAGATGTGTGAGAAAATAAGAGGTACACGACAGCAAAATTAAACATGATCTGCCAAAAAGCCCTAACATATGACAAAGTCTAATTAATGTGAGAAGATACAGTTGTTTTAGACAGAAATATTAAAAATATTCTCTTATTCTGTTTTTATAATAAGTGTATAGCCCCAGCAACATATTATCCAGCTCTCCCAGTGAATGGAATTCTCTGAGGACAACAGATACAACTTTAATTTATGCTACATATTTGAATTATGATTACCTGGAGTGCTCCTTAAATATGCAGATCCCAAGAACACATAGTCCCAGGATTCAGGGTCTTATCAGCATTACAAGTAATCTACTGCATGCAGAGTTTAAAAGCAATTAATAACAGCACAGATTAAATGACAGGTATACTGGTACAGATATAGTTATATTTGAAACACTATCTTACATTTAACTTACTATCAAATTAAATTACAAAACGCAGGTCAGAATTAAGAAGAATTCTGCTTAGTGGCACATTGCATTTCTATCTGTGTCTGCCTTTTGTCACATCTATCTGATTCTCTCCCTTGAATGAAAATTTCATGTGCTAAAACTTTTTATGATTAAAAATTTTAAAATAATTTTCTAGAGATAGTACTACACCAAATGCCAACAACCTGCTTGTTTAAAACTGTAGGATGCAATACAGATGAACTAGAATTTGTTATTTATGGTTAAGTACATAATAGATTCCAGGCAGTTCATTGAAGTGGTTTGTTAATAATAACCACCTTTAATTATTTAGAAAAGCTTTTGATGTAAAATTTAGAATGGTAGTTTTCTTTTACTATAACAAAAAAATTTCATACAAGCTGCACTGGACTTCATTCTGTACAGTATTCTCTCTATTCAACCAACTATCCTTTATCCTCACTTCAGCATTTGCATTCTGAGAAGCTTTGCAATTTATTTTCTCCTTCCTTGTTAGGATAGAGAACACATACTGATTCACACTTAGAAAGTATAGGAACTGCACATCCTAGAAGGATCTGTCCAGCTATGTAACTCTTTTCCTTCTTTGTTGGATAACAGTGTAGGTTCTAATGAGCTCAGTCTCCTGGGGAGCATTTTAATGTTTTTTTCCACCTCCCCTGATGACCATGTTTATGCTAAGTTTTGATACAGTATACAGGACTTGTGTAGTAATTAGCATTCAAATGGACCAGTGATTTCCCATTCACTGAATGAGTTGTCTATTTCCAGCCTTGGAAATGGAATCCAATGAGTTAGAGCTTGTAATAATCAAGACATATTAACAATTCAAATCCTAAATTAAACAGCGAAGATAGAGTGTACAAAAGGGAAGCATCATCCTGGTCACAGACTGGGTTAAAAACATCAAAAGGGAATAAAATAATGAAGAAGGCAAACTATTATGGCTAATCGTCTTTCAACAAATGTAAGTAGCAAGAAAAAGGGAAGACAGCTACATATGCCAAAGCAATACTGAATGATGGAATGTGTTGATTTTAGATTTAAGATATTCAGTATCTTTAATCATGGTTTATATTGTTTTCAATATAATTATTCATAAATTTCAAGCAAGAGAAACAGTAAAACTTCAGCATAACTAGTGGATAGATGTCTTAGGGCATTTCAGGGAAATATATATATATATATATATCATTAAGAAATAGATATCAATTACTCAAAGCTAAACTTGAGCATAGCAACTATTTCAGTCTTGTTAGTCTGCTATAGTACCTGAAAATACTTAACATGCAATATGGCAATATGAGATACAGATCCTTTGTAAAATCTAATGAAATTGTTGAGCATTTTCCTTAGAGACATGCACCTCTATTCATAGGAAGCAGCTTAATAGTACTGTTTTTAATCACTAAATTTACCAAGTGGAACAAATAAAAGCAAAATGACTTTATGCTTTAAGTTATTAAGGAATAGTCGTCATGTAATTCATATATTATTGACTTAATTATGGTTACTTGCATGAGACTATGCCTACACTGAATCATTAAAAGTTAACAGAAACAATAGCAACAAAGACCTTAAATAAAAACATAAATAAAGTTAATTTTAGTAGATAAATCTTTCTTAAACATTTAAAAAATAATAAAATGACTATAGCTCGGTGAACAATAAACTACTAGGTTTATGAAAGCTCAAAATAGTCTTTATTGTTTATATCTGTAAATGAATGGGAAAACAGAAGGAATTAAACTGCCACAGACTACTCGTATTTTAATTTAAAAAGTACTTTTGCTATGCTTATGCCCTACACAAATGGCATGAATATATTTTTAGCACAATTAACCAATACCCTGGAGCATACTTTCCTTTGCATGGCTTTAGGCTGCTTAATGGGAAATTTAATTTGTACTAATCTTCTCCAGGTTAGTAAAGTGTGAAACATACTGTACATTGAATTTACTCCATACAGTAACACTAAGTTAGTGTAAAATTTTAGAAAGTAAACAGTTGTCATTAAAAAAAAGAAGAAAAAACAAAAAGAAGAATTGTTAAGAATTAGGTTTGAAACTCTCTTAAAACACAAAAGAACTGTAAAGCTGTAGATATGAGTTACATAATTTGATCTTATTAAATTTAGAATATATACATATGTGCATGTGAATATCTCATACATCACTTAGTGTAATAATATTAAAAGCCATATTTTAAACTCACACTAACATTTAAAAAAACAAAGCAAGTAAAGTAGAAATTCACTTACAATAACAGTGTCTCAGGTAGGACAATAGACTACAAATAAGGAGCTCTTAAAAAATTCATAATTACAAGAGAATTCTATAAAGTCTCAGTTACAAATTATTTCTTTTAAAACTAGACACCAAGTGATATAAAGTCACCTGAATGTTGCCACTGACAATAAGAACCATATCTTCTAATTGTGTGTAATCATGTAATTATTTGGGATCAGAATAGTCAGAACTTGAGATCTGCCCTCTATGTAAGAATTGTCACAGCTCTCTCCATATTAGAAAAATATGGAACTTATATTTAGGGGACCCTGAAACCATGTTGGTAGCCAATCTAGTTATATACCTGATTCAACTAAAAAAGCATTAGTGCCACATATAAACAACTTTTACAAGCCCAGTAGGTGGTAAGCAAAGTGGGTGTGGTAAACAATTTGTATTCTAAATGTGCAAGGCTATTACATTGGAAGAAAATTCTACAAAACATTTAATGGATTAAACTTGAAAAGGAGTAATGATGTGAAAAAAATATATAGGAGAAGAAGCAAATTGCATGCAATAAGGCAGAAAATAAAATTCAGTGAGATTTAGGTGTTTGCAAACAGAGAATCTCAGAGAGGCTGCACCATTTGCATTCTTTACTAGGAACCATAAAGCTGTAGATATAAAATTAGAGTTGTACAATTTGATCTTACAAAATTGAGGATGCATATGTGTATGCATGTACCTCATATATCACATAGCATAATAATATTGGAAACCATATTTTTACCCCACAGCAGCATTTTAAAAAACACAAAGCAAGTAAAATAGAAACATTTGAAATAACTCACAGTGGCCCCATTATTAAATGATGAGTTTAATATAATAAAGCAAAATACACAAAATTCTTTGAAATCTAAAGTGTTATGCAAATGTAAGGTACTATAATGAAATATAGTACTTTACATGGAAAGGCAGAAAAAAATTAATGTATTGTAAAAGCAATTCAATCTTTTATGTGCCTATGAATATACATTTATGAGACAAATAATATATTTTTCTTCTTATGTGAAGATGATGACATGAAATCACTTCTAATATGATGAGTATTTTGAATTATTCATTACAGAAGCTAGTCAACCTAGAAATAAAAGATAAATGAAAAACAGTTTTAGAGTCATATTTATATTAGTTTTACTAAGAGAAATAATTTGCAGAAAAGATAAACTTGTTTTAAAAGCTAACACTTAATTCTTAATTATATATAAAAAGAGCTTCAGATTTATTTTCTATTAGCTGCAAACATTTCTCCATAACCTACAGCATTCTAACCTAACCTATCCAGAGGAGATATTAAGATCACATACTCAAGAGAGTTTCAGACATCACTAGGAAGCACAGTCAATAAACTGCCTTTAAAAATGTTCCAGTTTAATCAGTTGAATAGAACGATTTTGTCTTTTGATTATAGTATTCTATCCTAAGACACTCAACACTTGGCTATTCTGGAATAACCCAATCTTTAGGCATGAAAGCTGGCCTCAAGTTAACATGAGGCCAAGGAAATCCAGGTTTGCACACAGTACAGTTTACTGAAGCCTTAACTGATCAAATCATGTTCTTCACTGGCAACAAAACAAGTAGATACGATCTGGGAAGAGGACAGGGTTTCATAAAGTGATCAGGATAAAAGCAACTTCATCCAAAACAGAATGTACCCTGGTTTTACCCACACTAGTAACAAAGACTCAGTCATACTACTGGCACCATAGTTCACTTGTAAAGTACCACCGACTGGTCTAGCAGTTCCATCTATTTAAAGTTAATAGGAAACCCTGTAGGAAAAACCAACCACAGTTACTCAGGAGCAGTCTTGCAAATGGTTGCAGTCATGTGGAACTGAATTCATAGAGCAATGTCTGTACTTTATCATTATAATTATTACTATGTGTTATGAAATAGTCAATACCTTATTTATTTATATCTGCATGTAATTCTCTGGCTTAATGAGTGATTTGAATGTTCAGATCACTAACTACATAGGATTAGAGTGTCAGTCTCTCCAATGCAACATATAAAGCCATTGTATTTCTCAAGCATGTATCCAAGTTTAAAAAATTATAACTTTTCTCTATTCATTTATATTCTATATAATCTTCAAAGATCATCATTGTTGGTTTCACTTCATAAGGCACTGTTAGTATATTTTAAAACAGCAGTGATTACTTCCATTTCTGATCATCTCCATTGCTTTTATTTAAAAATTTAAGACTTATAGGTAGTAAGAAAAATTGAGAACCTAATTTTACAATTAAGTAGTAGAAGAAATATGCTTAGATAATACTGGCTAACCAGAAACCTTGAATGAAAAATATGGAAATATATGATGGCATAAAATAGCAGTAAACAAAAATTGGGAGACATGCTTTACAATCCTATGATATAACATTAACATGAGATGTGATCAAATGGAAATATCAATAAATATGACAACAGATGCTCAATTTTATTCACATTTTAGAAAGTGTAAATCTTATAGTTTGGATCTAAAATGTCCCAAAAAGCCTCATGATATGAGGGTGATTGGGTCATAGTGGCACTATCACACCATGAGTCAATTAGTCAATAGCTGAATGTGCTGTAAGGAGAGAAGGCAGTGGTAGAGGCGGTGTGTCACTGGTGATGTGCCTTTGTAGGGCGAGAGAGAGAAAGAGGAAAAGAGAGAAATATACACAATTTTTCCTTACTAATAAATGTATAGAAGCTAACAGCTGCCACTTTGAGCACCTCTTATAATTTTATAATGCAAAGATAGCTTGTCTCAATTTTATGTTGTCTCAAGACATTCAGTATTAAAATATTTATGCAAGTATTTCTTTACCTGATGTATATATTTTTTGTATATCTCCAATGTTTAATATAATCTTATTGAAAAGTATGCAATACTTAAAACATGACTGCTCATTAATAGGAAAATGGCAGAGCCAATGTCTGTGCACCAATATTTGTCTATTTTGTGCAAGAAAGAAAAGCAAAAAAGTCTAACATCCATTGTATAATTAAATCACTCCATTTTCTTTCATTTTTCCTCATTTTACAAAAGTAACAACTTCTTTCTTAGTTACTTTTTATTCATCACTGAGACAAAATACCTGATGCCCAAAGTTGGGAAAGGAAAGGTTTATTTCTTACAGTTTTTGGAGGTTGCAGTCCATACTCAGTTGGCTCCAAGGCAGGGTGGCATGGCGGCTGCAGTTCATGGTGGCTGCAAGAGTGGAACAGCAAGAGAAAGACACACCTTCTTCTTGCCATTACATCACATCCTGGCTCCACCCCCTATAAGGGTGTAGCACGGACACCACCAATCCAAGCACTAGACAATGAACCAATCACAAATGCACAATGCAAATACATGAGGCCTGGGGGCCACTGACATAAACTATGACAACTTCTAATATCCCCAAGTGTGCCTTGCAATTCTAATGAAGACTAAAAGCAAATAAATCATTTCTTGAAGTAAGGCAGAGTTCAGTTCTTTAACTCTACTAAGTAAAGCAATACTGACCGTGTACCTGACCCTTCTTTCCTCTGTTCTCCGGTAATATCCAGCTCTCATGGCGAACAACTTAAACTCCATCCATAATCTGAACTGAGACTGCCTTAATCCAGCCCCACTGGTGTACAGGATTCTTCTTCCTTTAGACTCCCACCCTTTGTCAGTGAGGTGAGGACAGAAGATGATGAGTATACTATGCAATACAACTGGAATAGGGGCCCCACATTGCAAGTTTTAACTCGGTGGAGTTTTAAGAAACCAGAGTGTGCAAGAAAATATTTAATATTAAAGAAATTCAATAAAATTGTTCACCATTGAAATTAAAATCAACCTTCCTTATGTTTTAAGATTCCAAAGTAAATGAAAAATTATTTTAAGGGCACTTTATGTATACTTGCAAGTTTCTTCTACCCAAGAAAATATTAAATATATAGTTTGTCTTTTAGATTTATATAATTCAAGTCAATATCATCTCCAAAATTCAGTATTTCATGTGGAGATAACAGATTGACAGCCCTATTTTCTGTAATCTAAAGTGTGGTAGTACCTTATGAATGCTAATGTTGTGAAGAAAAGCCTCTAGTGTTTTTGTTCAAATGAATGCATTAGATGCAGTTAGGAGCGTCAGTCAAATCTTCACTCATTATTTATTCTCAGAAGAATTTGAGATCCTCACATTCTTTCTCTTCAAGAGTTCCCTTGGGAATAGAAACATGATAAATTCATTGTGAATTTTGACTGTTTCTGCTCAAAGCAGTTGAATGACAAGGAACAGGCACATAACTTTTTCCATTTCAATTTTGAAAATGTTTGATGATTGAAACTATTTCAGTTGAAGTTTGGAAGTATTACAAATATGGATTTCCTTTTGAAGCATGACTTTGAATGAAGGGAGTGTCATATAACTCACTTACAGCATTACTTTGTGCTCTGTCTTCTGTTGCTGGACTTCCAAGGAATTGATTAAAATTTGATAGGATTGCCCCTAAAACCAATTATCGTTTTGGGCTGAAGTGCTGAGTATACATTATTAAGTTTTCCAATAAATTGAAAAAAAATGCAGTCAAGCAATGGCATTATCTTAATTTATAAACATTAGTATAAGAAAATATCTGATTGTTTGAAGTGATTACTCCACAATAGCATCTCTTTTGTCTGTGTATGTATCTATCAGAATACATTCTCAATCTGTAATAGTGAGCAATGATGCATAATATCTCTGATATTGAATAAAGCTTTCTAAGTGAAGTGTTTCTGGAATTTAGAAATCAGATTTATATTGTACTTCAATTTCTCAGTTGATGAACCTTCTAGCCTGTTTATCTTTTCAATCTTGCAATATGGAGGACGGATGGTTTAAGGGACGTTTGTCCTCTAACCTTTAAATCCATTTTTCTGTAATTGTAACATGACTGTCTCATTTTCCATAGGCTCATTTAATTTTTTTCCTTCATATATATGCACACACACACACAATATGAGATTTATAAAACTTATAAGCAATTATTCACACTACTTTCATTGCAGACAATTTTTTCTTCATACTATTAAAGGAAAAAAGTAAAGAAAGCAAAGTCCTTAAAAATAATGGCTAACAGTTTGGTATCCTCATTATAACAAAACGCTGCGCTAAAAGCCTAATTGTAATTCTTTAATTTAAAAGATCAGAAGCTAAAGGTCAGAGATGTTGAGTAACTTGCCAAGGTCACCTGGGAGAATAAGTTTTCAGATCAGGGTTGGAATCTAGGAAGTCTGATGCTTCCACGTCTTGATCATTTAATGTATATACTCTATGCCCAATTCAAAGGTGAAAGAAAAAAATATAAAAAAGAATTTGTTGAAGATCTCCAGTTTCCAAGAATAACAAGAGGTCAACAACCTTAGTTTCTACAATGAATTGCAAGTAGTTCAGCTCAACAAAATTGCTGAATCAATGAGTACTAGAAGAGAAAAATTGAGATCCATAAGAAAATTCCCATTTTAGGGAGAGATTGAATTCTCAAGGTTCAGTAATAAGTTTAGTATTTGAACTGCAAATCTATTTATTTGTAGAGGTTTTATCTGTGGGGTTGGATTATGGATTTGGCAACACTGAGAGGTAGTTCTTGACTTGTCCCTTAAACATTTTTTCCAATGACATGAGAGACAGTTCTTTACCCTTATTTATTTATTTTTGGCATGGTGGAGATCAACTGCAGGGCCTTCTGCATGCTAAGTGAGCTCTTTAAAGCTGAGCTATGTCCCCAGTCCAACTAACCTTGACAATGGGTTTTTTTTATTTGCAAATCAAAGAGAGAGATAATGCGCACCAAAACACCAAGGACACAGTGATGAAATCTCTACAAATACTTCCTTTTCTAATCACATAATAATTTAGCATTATATGACTGCTTGAGCATGATTCATTTGGTAAATTCTAGGTTTTGTTTTTGTTTTTTTAGAGTTGATGAGGAGGGTAGTGGAAAAATTTCTGGCTACCTACCTCCATAAGCCTTGCAGACAAACTGAGGAAAACACTAACACAACTACCTCAATGTGTCATTAAATTTTCACAGATTTTGTCTATATAATGCAGCCACAAATAAATAAACCTCCAAACTTTTAGCAATAAATTGGTTTGTTTCTACAGATACATTGCTGTCTTTTAAGAAATGCATGAAAAAGAAAATATTCCCAAGCTTTCTGTGTTGCTCTATCCTAAAATTTACCCATATATATCTTCATTTTTATACATAGTAAGATTTTCTGAATTTTTTTGTTTTTGGTATCTTCAGTACTTTCTCCTTTGAGTTACCTCACAATGCATCAATGTGCTGTTTCCATTCACTAATGAAAATGTCAGAGATCAGGCTTAAAAATGTTAAATAAAACTGAGCCAATCAGTCCCCTACTGTTGTTCATTTTGAGACTGACTTTATTCAAAGATTGCTTTACTCCCTGTTGCTACTCCTTAGCTAAGCCTGTAATTGTCAGTAAACATTCTCAAACAGGTTTTGGAATTGTCAATGTGAAATAGATGCTCTTGACTATGATCAAACCAACCATTCAAAAGCAAGATTAGCAAATACTAATTCAGACTGCCAAACCGGGGAGTGCTGAAAATCACCGACACCCAAACATCTAAATCACTCTCGCTCTATTAAACTTACTAAAAATTCTCCCATGGATTCACTCTATAAAGAATATTTCTATAAAAACTACCAGAAAATAACACATTTTAAAAAACAATTCCAAATTATAAAGATATACACTATTCCTTTAAAATTAATGAAATTACTACAGTAGAGGTTACTGTAACAAAGTGTTTTATCCTGAATATATTCATAAGTTTTAGATTATAACATATATAAAATTGTATGTTTATATTTTGATCTTTGTCACTTAATGTATAGTATGTGCCTTCTCATATCCTTAAAAATATAAACAAATAATAGCTATATAAATCAATGTGTACACAGACTTAGGAAACATTGGCTACATATATTTTAAAATCACATATAGCTTCATAGCTATAGATCTTACATTTAATTCTTGGATCCCCATTGAACTGTTATTTTACAAGTTGTGAAGTAGGGGTCAATTCAGTCTTCTGCACATAAATATCCAGTTTCCAAATCACCATTTTGTGAAGAGGCTATCTTTTGTCCAATGTGTGCTTTTGGCAGTTTGAAAAATACTTAAGACATTGATTAGCGCAGTGGTTTTCTAGATAGGACCTCAAATATTCAGAAAATGAAGCCCAAAGTGACCAATATAATTATATCAAACTAAAAAGCTTTTGCACAGCAAAAGAAACAACAGTGTGAAGTGACAGTCTACAGAGTGGGAGAAAATATGTCAGTTATTCATTTGATAGAAGGTTAATATCTAGATTATTTAAGGCATTAAAAACAAAAAGAAGTCATCCAGTTCAAAAGCAGGTAAATGACCTAAACAAAAACTTCTCAAAAGAAGAAATATCAAAGGCCACCTAATACATGGAAAAATGCTCAATATCTTCAGCCAACAGAAAATACAAATAAAAATTATACACTGAGATTCCTTCTCACCCACCAGAATGGCTATAGTCACAATAATAATACCAAATGTTGGCAAGGTTGTGGGAAAAAAGAACCCTTATATACATGTGTGGAAATGTAAATTACAACAGTCACTATGGAAGAGAACATTGAGAGTCCTCAGAAAGAAAGAAGAAAGAAAGAAAGAAAGAAAGAAAGAAAGAAAGAAAGAAAGAAAGAAAGAAGAAAGAAAGAAAGAAAGAAAGAAAGAAAGAAGAAAGAAAGAAAGAAAGAAAGAAAGAAAGAAAGAAAGAAAGAAAGAAAAGAACAACCTGCCATGATACATATAATCAGCATACCAAAAAAGAGCTGTGTCCCCATGAGCTGCTCACAACATATAAAACATGCAGTTGGCTTATGTGCCCATTAGCTGATGAATGGACAAAGAAAATACAATATATATAAATAATGGACTTGACCAAATGAAATTCTATAGCTTTTAGGAAAATGATGAAACTGAAGAACATAGATGTTAAATGCAACAAGAGAGGCACACAAAAAAAATACCATATACTGCATTCTCTCTCATACATGAAAACAGAAAAACTCAAAGTGAATGTAAGAAAACGATTGGTAGAGATTGGCAAGGTTGTGTGTGGGGGGTATATAAGGTAAATAAAGAGAAACTGGAATTGAGCAGTCCAGGGTGTATGCATATATGGAATCTCATAAGGAACCCCACTAATATGTACAATTAATACAAGTTAATCAAAACTAAAAGAAAGATGTTCCAAAGAAATCATGTATAAGGTATATTTTTAAATAATATTCAACATATTTTGAGGTGAAATATTTAAAATTTATAGCAGTGGATGGAATTATTAATCTGAAAACAGTATAACAAATATAACATGAAAAAGTGTCTAAAAATGTAGAGAAAAAATGTATTTGACTGCAATTTCTCAGATTAATAGTGTACTCATCATTTTGTATAGAGAGATGTTTTGTCTTGAAACTAAAGAAAAATAATTTTAATGTATCATTTAAATTATAGCCAAAATGTGATTTAAAGATGCTTATCTTACATTTTCTACAAATGGTTCCTCAATCTAAAATTATATATAGAAAGTCAAATATTTGTGTTTGGTTCTTGTCCCTTTAAGTGGTAAAACAAACCTTTCATTTCATTTTTTTACAACAGACAATAAAAATTGACAAATCTTTTTCTGTACCAATATGAAGTCTTAGCCTATTCCCTGTAATCAGATTTACTAAAACATAAAGCTACATGTGAAATGCATTCTCAGGACTTTAATGACTTCTATCATCTTGATCCACTGATGACTTCTATTATTTTTCAACTATCTAATGATACTTTTCAGTATAGAAAAGACAAACATCAGATATCATGGATTTGATTTACATTTGACCATCAGATGGTAGAAGTTTATGATCAAACATAAATACCAGGCCAAGAAGGCATGGAAAAGAGTTGTTTAATTTGATCACTAAAGTCTCTCATCACATCATACAAGGCACCTGATTTCATTACTGTACCAGCAAAGGCTCTTTTCTGTTTAGCCTGGCTACCTGTGTGCCCATATTCCCAAATAGAGTTAAACTGTTCAGCCCAGGAAAGAGAAGGGGTAGAGTAAAAGCCTACGAGCCAAATTTTATGCTGAAAAATGTTATGCAACACTCTACCCAGTCATGAGGATATGAGGGTATGAAGGCACACACTCTGGTCTCAGGAAACGCAACATCTAATGTGTGGTATAAGACAAGTAGTTCACCCACTACAGAAAATCTTCAAAACAAATGAGTAAGCCACACAGTAGGCAAAGCCTAAATCAGGAATGGATTTGTGGAGGTGTTGTTTGAAAGTAAATAGGAATTAGTATGACTCTCCCGTGTGTGTGTGTGGCTGTGTGTGTGTGTGTGCATGTGTGTGTCTGTTTGATACTCCATGGGAACCAATGACATAGAACATTTTAAGCAGAGGAGAAACAAACTTCTGTAAATCTAAAGACTTATTCTAGGTGTATCTTACTCTAGGTATACCAACTGTAACAGAAAGAACTAAAGATTAAGTAGATAAACAGACAAGAGAAAAACAGACGAGAGGACCAAATATCCTCAAGTAAGACATTTATCATTGTGCTGAAAGTTCTAGTAGAAATTTAGTTGTCAAAAGGAGGAAAGTTATATGAGGCCAAGAATTTGACCCTTGTTCATTCTGCTATAGGAACTAGTCTTTCTAGAGTGTACACACAGCTCTTGAATAAAAGAAATGATACTCAATCAGTTAAACACTCACCACCTCTTCCCAGAGAAGCCAGGGCTTCAGACTCCTGCTTCTGTTGCGATACTGCCGATGACATCAGATGGCTGGTATAGTTCTTATTGGTCCAAAGACTGCAGCACAGCGTACGAATAGCAGCCGAGACTTGGTCTTGAAGGAAATCCAGGAAAATAAAACATGGGAGAACAATATAAAAGTAATATAGGGTTATAGAGAAACCTAATGAAAAGCAACACAACAAAAACCAGAGAAGCCAGAGAAAGGACCAAATTTCAAAGCCAGAAAATTTGGTGAATGGGGATAAATGTCTTAGTCAGGAGAGGTGGCTCGAAGTTGTTTTTGCATTTGTCTTTTGTATAAAGGCAAAAAAAAATATCAAATATCTAAGAATTCCAAAGAAAAGCCCAGGATGTAATTGAGAAATTATTAAGTCTTTACTTACCTTGAACTGGGTATTTGGTATTACAAGTAGGACGTAGGTGAATGCATGACTTACTCAAAATTCTTGATGTGAATTGCTGTGCAAACAGATCCAGTATGTGTGAATAAGTTGTTTTAAGAAATAGTTCACTCTTGCTCTTAAAAGTCTTACTAGCAAAATATTTGTGTGGATCTAGCTAGATGATAGAACTGTCACAATCTTTTATTAGACCCATTTTTGTCCTTGACGGGGTGATGGGAGGAAACAATTCTCTTATTCTTGGAGTTCTTAGAAGTGTCTCCTGGATAGCCGTAGGAAGCACTTTAAAACGTCAACCTACAATCCTGTCCTTCAACACATGAGAAACAGCATGGTTAGATTAGAATGACAAGTGGGAGCAAATGTTGAAGCACTGTACACATAGCTCAGTGGACAGTTTAGTTTTGTTTTTCGTTTTTTATTCTTGAGGGTACTGAGCATATGCTTCAGTTGATTTGTCATTGTTTCCTCAGTCTGTGAGACAGAGAAGGAAAACAGAATTTTTAGAAGCTTCTTCGGTCCTCAACACTGCTTTGTTCCAGACCCACAGTGTAGGATCAGGAATCCCTGGGGAAAAATAACGGTATACCAGGCAACTTGTCAAGAGCTCACAATGGTCTGGTTATTGCTCCTGTCATGTCTTGTCATATCACATGCTAGCTTGTCTTTTAAAAAGGTAGTCCAGAAACAGGAAAACTCACAGCACCCCTTTATTCATTTTATTAGCTCAGACTTTTATGTGTGCCTGTGCATGCACATAACCCCCCAACCCCCACACGCACACTTCAAACCTCAATGGGAAATACACTTCTACTGTTGCTATTTATTTATACTGAATACAATCAAAATTTATCCAAGCATTTCAGATTTTCTTCCAATTAAACTTTGTATATCTCTTCCAGTGTACGGTACTTCTTTCTTTCTCTGCATCTCAAGAGTATTTTTAAATGAAAGTTATTGTGATTACAATCTGAGATAGAAACTTTGTTCTATTTCAGACTTATTTATCTTACTTAGAGCCTTTTCTAGGCTATCGTCCAAAATAGCCTCTAACCACCTTAGCTGTTCAGTGAAGTGTATCGGAAAGCAATCCTTGAAATAGCTCTCGAAATATGTTCTCTTTCTTCATTTGAACATAGTTGCATGCCAATCAACAGCAAAGCAATTAAAATCCTGCCAGGATCAAAGAACGTGCTTCGCTACAGATTTTGCCAATATGTAAAAACATGTCCTCATCTCTTTTTGTGAAGGCCCTAGTAACCTGTGCTACAGAGATACCCATGAATCTACCCATGTTTTTTGTAGTTCTTAATTTGTTTCCAGATCTATGTCAAAAAATTCCTTGCCGCAAAATACAAGCTGCCAGTTTTTAGTTTTCCTCATCTTACATTTCTGTTTTGTCTCCCCATCATTTCATAAAGTATCTGTTTTAGCAATATTATGTATTTGGTCTTAGATGTACACAGATTTTATTTTAATATTTTTTTGTGAAGGCTACACTATTGGAAGACTTGTCACATACCTCTCATTATTGTACATTTTAATTTTTTATGTGTCCTCAATCTGCTAATGAAATAATCCTGTTGCAGATTTTTCTTTTACAATTGGATTCTTGTGCACTCTCCTATCAGCTTCCTGGAGTTAATCAGAAAATACATTGCCACAGGAGGTAAACAGTCCCATTCTGGATTATTCTGCCTTCTCATCAGTAATCAAAAGGACAAGCTAAGCAATTTGCCATACCCTATCCTGATTCTTCTGCTCCCTCCTGAGTGCCATTGAGATGCAACTTGCTCATACTATACTACACAGGAATCTTGAAATATTGGAGTATTTAGAGCACAGCTCTGTGAGAGAATGTCAAGACAGCAACCAAAGCATATCTATGACCCCAAAGCTGTCTACACAAGCAAAGGGACATAGAGAATTGCTGCAATCAGTAGGAACTAACGCAGGTCAAAAGTACATCTTCTAAAGAACAGGTGATATAGGTATAAGTTTTGGTCTAAATTACATAAATGATTACCTACATTTCTCTGTTAATATGCTGGATAAGTAAATTTTATTAGAAATTTTTGATTCTCACAGATTCTAGGAACTGGTAAACTTGAGTTTACACTATTTAGGTATTAGTTTAACCTCATCACTTCAGCATTTCTTTAGACTGCTAATGTGTTGTGAATCCTTGTTTCTCGAATTGGATTCACCTAAAGTATGACCTTGCTGAGTTGTTGAGTTAATCACATAACGCATTATAAAGTGTGATTAATCCTTTAATCTTTTTACTAGATAAGCTATACACCATCTCAACTTTTCAAAATTAAAATTCTTTAAGGTTTAACAATGTTTCAATTATGAACTACTTTTGTTTATCAATTTAGTTTTAATTCTTTAAGTCTGATGCACTGTACCATTTGGCATACAGATATTTGTTTATATGTGCACAAATAAAACTCAATTTCTCCTCCTCATAAGTGTTATCATGTTACTCTGTTTTAAGATTGAAATTGCAGTACAGGATTAAACTTGAATCATTTAGTATAAGGGTTCTTAACCTAGGGGGCATTGGTTACATAGAGGCATTTGCAAATGAGAGGAAAAAAAAGCATTTTGCTGGGCAAATTCACTGTGAAGATTGTATTTATTGGATAGTGTCAGACATATTATAAGACCTTTATCTATGACTATTAAAGTGTTTTTATATGCAAAAGCCACCTTTTAAGAAGATTTAACCATTATGGGAAGCCCAGATATTACATGTAAACTCCAAACTTTTTTTCAAACGACACAGTCTTACTTCCAATATCACCAAACACTTACATTTTTTTCTTTTCCATTTGTATCTCAAATATTTTCTTCTCACTAAAAAATCAATGCTTTAAAAGTTATATTTCTCTGGAACAGCTCCTTTGTCAAATCTATCCTGAACTTGTGACATTAGCAGTTCAGCTCAGCTGCTATCATTTCTTCAGAGGTTGAAAGTAGTTATGTGTCATAGCATCAATGACCCTCTCGTGTCCATTGATTTTTCTAAAATCATCAAACTGCCTCAGTAAACAAATACTAGAAAAGACAGTAACCACATAAATTTTAGAAAGACCTACCATTTCCTTTCAAATGCCCACAGAGAGGTGGTCACACTATACCTTTCTTTATGAATTTTATGGTCATATTAGCTTCCTTGACTACTACTATCCACTTTTTAAACCATATATTGAAATAAAACTACTTCTGTTTGCTGCAGAAAACAAATATGAACTTTTTTGGGTTTCATAAATTCCTCTAAGATGTCTTTATTTTCAATGCATTAATCAGAAAGTAGAAATGACATTATCAAAAAATATGAGATATTCCAAATAAATTTAAGCTTTAAAAAGTTTTAGATTCCAATGATAAGCAAAATGTGTCTTAAGAAAATTATAATAATGATAGATACCTTTAATTTTTTAATACACAGAACATTAGGAATTGATAAAGTGCCAGAAATGTGACATAAAAGACTTCAGGATAATGAAAGTCTTAATTTATAAGATATGTTTTTATTAAGTAATTATAAGCTTGATATACATGATGTCCTGTGCTGGGATGGCAGCCTTTTATATTCCACTTCCGTTTGCAAGAAAACACCATTAGTTGTCAAAGCATTTCCATATTCACACCTGTCAGTGTTTCCTCTTGTCCACATGATGAACTTCAGATTGTTGCAATCAGGGTTGTCTTTTGGATGAGCTCATTCTGTCTCAGCCCCAGCCCAAGACAGAGTTGATGACCATGTTTTTCTCTGATATCCTGAATTATTTAATCACCTATTCATCCACCAATAAGGTGTGGAGCAACCACTATGTGCCATAATTGTTTCCCAAACAGGTAATATGTGAAGGGGTTTTTTGCAGCATAGAAGATCAACTACATGGTCCTTTGAGGTGGAGAGAGAACTATAACAGGCACAGGAGATAAATCTAGTGAAACAGACCTGGAGACAGGAAAGAGTTAGCATTTTTGGGAAAAAAGGTAGAGCACACAGGGTAGAAACATATCAGGGGAAAATGAGCGGATGAGAAGTCAGAGAGACATAGGCCTTGTGCATGGTAGTCAAGAGTTTAGAAGAATAACACCCTCTATGTGCTGGGTGGAATCACTAATCAATGTCTATTAGAGGCACATATGTGTGTCTTTTGATGCAGCAATACCTACCTTTCAGTTATACTAACACATTTGTGAATGTGAATGCAGTTTGAACAGGGTTGTTTGTTGCAGCATATTACCGAAAGATAAAAGGGTACACAAGTATTTATCAATAAATGCTGGTCAGAGAATTGAAATGTGTTGTACTGTAAAATTCATGTGGCCATAAATAAGAATAAAAATGTCTACAAGTACCAAACTCCGTGTAAATAGCTCTAAGACATGATATTGAAAAACAAATGTATAAGCTTAACAGTATGATAATATAATTCCATTTGTGCTAATTGGAGAAAAAAATAAGCATCCTCTCTGTTTTCTATTGCTTCCATATAAATTACCACAAGTTCAGCAGTTTAAAGCAGCTAAATTTACTATTTTGTGGCTTCTATAGATCAGAAATCTGTGCTGTCATGGCTAGCTACTTGTGTCAGAGTCCCTCAAGGATGAAATCAAAGTGTTGGCTGGCCTGCCTTCTTATCTGGAGATTCTGAAAGAAAATCCATTTCATCCTCTTTCCGGTTGATGGCAGATTCCTTTTCCACTGTGACTAAAGAATTGTAGTCCCTGCTTCCTTGCAGTCTTTGGGCTCAGGATTGTTCTCAACTCTAGAAATCCCACATTGCTTGGCGTATGGGACCCTTTATATTCAATCTACCAGTAACAAACTGAGTTGCGTTCACTCTTCGAATTCCTCCGATTCAATCCTCTACTTTGCTTTGCTTCTTGTTTTCTCTAATCGACTTTTTTGCAGTCCTCTTCTGCTTTTAAAGGGCTTTGTGCTCTTGCATCTAACACAATCAAAGACAATCTCCCTGTCTTAAGGTTAGTTTATGAGTGACCTTCATAACATCCACAAACTCTCCACAGTAGTACTGAGATTCGAGTCTGGTAAATCGTCAGGCAACAGGAATATAGATGGGACATATTTAAAATTTTGCTTTCTAAAAGTATATTGTATTTGTTTTTGCATGAGAAAGACTCTAAAAACTATACGTGAATGTTACAGTGATTACAGGTTTGTGTGTTTGTGTAGGGTACAATAAAAGCAATGTTGTACCAATGGAAAACAAGGATAGTAAAGAGATTTTTCTAAAATATTCCTTTTATCAAGGTACTGTGTTAAGTTTTTAAAGCATCTCCAAACTATTAAAATCATATTTCATTCTGTTCAAACTAAATTTACAATAGCAACATAAACATGATACTAGAGACATGGCATATTTTTATCAAGCTTGGTATTTTTCTGTAACCAGTGTTAATGGCATAGGTGTATTATATTTTTGTATTTAAACTCTTGTCGCATACTGTTTCTCACAGGATGCTATTGCATCATTTGACTTAAACTTCGGGTATAAAATATTATCCATATCTAAACTTGCCTTGCCTTAAGCTTTATAACATAGGAAAACTAACAAAATGAACAGTGAGATATCTTGCATGATCACATGTGCAAAAACAGATTAAATAGCTTGACTACATAACATGGTAATACAAACAACCAAGCGACTTGCATTATATTTAATGGAATTTATCAAATTCAACTACAAAATTAATATTTATGAAGACTTCTCACAGCTTTATAATATTTTTTAAAAATCCTGTCAGTGAATTCCAATTTCTACAATACTGCTGTTACTGAAACTGTTATGGTTTAGATGTAAAATGTTCCCAAGAAGTCTCCTTTTGCAAGGTGGGGACTGGGCAGACAGAACAGGTTACTCGGAGTGTGACTTGCAAGACTGTGTCCTCTTTCACAGCTCCTTTCTATTCTTGGCTGCGGTGTACTGTGAGTAGCTGTCCTCTGCTCAGCCCTCCCACCATGCTGTTTCTGCCTCTGGGCCTGCAAAACATGTACTCAACTCATAGGAACTGTAAAGGAAAAGAAATGTCTCCATTTAGGTTCAGTATGTTGAGTATTTTGCCCCAGTGATAAGAAAATGACTAATGAAGACATCAAATGAGAAGCACATTCACTTTGAAGGGTTACCAAGAACCTCCAATGGCCATGTCTGTCTGTTACCTTTTTTCCAGAATCATTCTAGTTTCTAGCATTGTGCAAAATTCTGAGTGTACGTACCTCAAAACTTTATATTGGGAGACAGTCTTCCACAGGTCTCTGAATTATCTTTTGGGTTTGCCAAGAATACAAAGTCTTAACTGTTTCTTATTAGAGCCATCCCCTACATTTCTGCTCATAACCTTGAAAGATGAGGTAATGTCTTCCTCTGGGACAGAATTCGTACTTATTTATAGCATCCTTCAAAATGGCAAGTTCCCTACCTTCCCTGCCTCTGGCTGTGCTGTGCATGGCACTGTGAGGGAAGATATCTATTCAGTCCCTCCTGTGTCACCCCTGTGGGAATGAATATCAGAGAACTGACATGGCTGCACAGCTTATCTGGTTTCTGCTTCTGATGTGAGTAATAAAATCTTTCATGTCTGACCTGGAAGTCTGTGTGTTGTGTCAGTCTCCGCAATATAGCAGAAGGTTACCTTGTTGCCTGGCAAGTAAAGTGAAAGTGTCAGACTCTTCAAAGTTCTTGCCTCTGTCTCAATGTATTTTTGTGTAAATGTTCTTTCATTTTTCATTCATCTTTCCGGGTAGTCCTCCCCTCCTTCTTTCATGTGATTTTCCTCAGACATCTCTGAAATGTCTATGCTACTTGGAGTTCTGTCCATGGTCCTGTTTTAATGTTATTTCATACTTTCTCCTTGCAATTTTTTTCTTTATCTATCATTTTTACTATTTTATATTATTTAGATGATTTTAACATATACATTCCTCAAATGTATCTGTTTTTAACCTCAGCTTTCTTCTTACCCCATAATAGTTATTTTTTAATTTAACAGAGACCCATCAAATTTAATTTTATTTAATATAATCATTAACTCAAATTAAAAATATGGGAGTCATCTTGAACTTCTGTGAGAATTTTATCAATCACACAGGTAGTAGTTTTTTCAAAGATTGTTCCCCTTGCCCAAAACTAACTCCTGACCAACCTTCCTCACTCTTTGCACTATTCTACTCATTTCACACCTTAAACTGCTGCCAAATTTCTTTCCTAACCCAAATTTGCATACTTTCCCATATCTTCTTCCTACCTAAATGGTCTTAAAATGGCAGTGCAGATGATTCAAGTACTCACCGTATTTTTACCTCAGAACACTTTAACATCATCCCATACCAACTGGCGGTACACAGACATCCACAACTGTGCACAGCATCTCCCTTGCACACGTTCTCCTTGTACCATCAGAGACACATTCCCCACTCATGACACTCATGTCACTTCTCTCTGTAGTTTCTTTTCTCTTCTACTCTTGTAACGCTGTTACAAAACTTACAGAAATGACAGAATTGTAGCGGCTTCCTAGATCTACTATTTCTTCTTACCATTCCTCCTTAACATAATACAAGAAAAGACATTTCCCTTTTCTCTTTTAATTTATACTAGCTTCCTTATCTGCTATGTCAAAATACTGTTTTCTATCATTAATTTCTTTTTCTTCATTACAGCTCTTACTGTTGTCTCTAAATATTTCCCCTACATCTACAAAATAGTGAATAAAATAGGTCAAGCACTACATGATAACTAACACTACCTATATTTTATAGCTTCTATACGTGGTATGGCTTGGCAGAAAGTTTGTCTGAAATTTGCTCACATTCAAAGTAGCTTGTATGCTCTCTGTAATATATCTTTCAGGAGGGAGATGTTTGAAATATCTTGCACCTCTCCAAAACTCCTTTTACATACACATGAAAGGAGTTTTGGAGAGGTGCAAGATATTTCAAACATCTCTCTCCTGAAAGATATACTTATATTTACTTAGCTAATGGCCTTATAATGGCTGACACATCATGTCAGTTTGAGAAGTTTAGGAGTTTAACTAAGTGACCTAACAGTTCTACTTCCTAGGGTGCATAGTCTGCTTACAATATAAGGGAAGACATACAAGGGAGGAAAAAGTCTTGCTTCCTCCTTTTGTTCTTGCTGCTTTTGCTGTTTTCTGCCCCCATGAACTGCTGCCCTTCGGCCATGTACCACTCTGTCTTGGAGCCAGCTGACTAGAGACTGAAACTTCTACAAACTGTGAGCTAAATAAACCTTTCCTTCCTTAATTTTGGGCATCTGGTATTTTGTCTCAGCAATGAGAGAAAAGTAACTAACACAGACCAAGTCATACTACTTACATTATCTTTCCCTTCCTCCTATTCCTTTTTCTCCTCTTCTTCCTCCCCCTCATTCTTCTTCTTGCCCACACTCCATAGGTTCTTTTGCCTGCCCTTAAGTGCCAGTGTACCCAAAGGAATTTTTAAGTTTAGATCAGTAGTTCATTGCCCTTATACCACCCATGTTCTGTTTTAAATACCAACAGCTAAAGTTAATGGCTCCCAACACATGTCCAGTCCAACCTCTGTCTGCTTCACACTAACACACCATTTTTTTGTGTTTTTTCCTAATTTGAGGTTCATATGTAAATGTCTGTTAGATATTTTAAGTAAATATTGCAAATTTACTTCAATATTCACTTTTCATATATGCAATATACATATATGTATAAATATATACAAATATACACATATTCAAATTATACATGTACTATAAATACATGTATATGTATACACATGTATATTTAAATGCCTACAATATGCCATGAACTTTGCTAAACATTTGGTATATCATGATTTTAAAAACAGGTTTCACCTTGCCTTCCTGGATGTTACAGTTTCTATAAAATTGAACTCACCATTCTTTTCAGTAAATCTGATACTTGATACATTTTTTCTATAGGTCCAAACACAACTGTTTTGTTTCCCTTTATTTTCCTTATTTAGTGCAACCATAACCTCTTTCCTTATATACATGTTTGCTTTTTGATTTTTTAACCTTTTATTCATCACTTCAAGCAATTTCTTCATTCAATCCAAGATCGTCAGAGAAAAGGCATCATGCATCAGATGTATAATTCAGCTCTCTGCTTTCCATCTTACACCAAGTAATTTCAATCTCTAATTTATTGACAGATGGTATGTCAAAGTGGAAGCATAGTTATGATGTTCATCTGTTCAAAATCATGTTATTTATTTTTGACCAAAAGATAAATGTCAATTTATCTTTTGGCATTCAAAGGCTTTGAAAATCTGGCTCAGTTTAACTTTGCAAAGTTATTTCTCTGTACTTCTGCACTGAATTTTTGTATTCATTTATCTATTTATTTTGAGACAGGATTTTACTGAACAGTTCAGGCTGGCCTTCAGTTCACTATGTAGCTCAGGCTGGCCTTGAACTCACAGTGACCCTCCTGTCTCAGCCTCCTAAGTGCTATGATAGAAGGTGTGTGCCCCCATGCCCCGCTCCTGTGCTGAATATTGTACTATGCTTTCCACAACTACTAGTAGATGCTTGGGTACACTACATTGTTTTTTGCATCAATACATTTATTCCTTGAGTTCTATCACATAGGTAACAACTCACCCAGAAAGCTTACACTGACTGACTCTCCAAGTCTGTGTATCCACATGGATTATTATCTCTGTAATAATGTATGCATAGTACAAAGGAGCAGATACAACAAGTTATTAGCATGTGTGTGTCTGAAAAGCTGCAAAGATGTTCATTACATTATCAGTAATAACCATCTTCAAGAAGGAGAAATTTCATAAACTTTTGATTCTCATTTACAAGGACTTATCTAGATATACAGTGAACATTTAAACTAAATAATGTTATAGTAAATATACATTGCCATTAATCTCCCTCAAAATACCCTGCTTCACTTTTTCACACCCTTATACTGTTAAACCTGCTGGTTTCTGAAGAAGTTCTGGAAGCTCTCTTTTGTGTCTTTATGAGGCATGATCACGATTTTGATGAAGCTGTTGCTCAGTGTCATGCAACAGAAAGGCAGTCTCATAAAGGTAGTGCGGGGTCCCGCAGGCATAGTGGTATACATATATGGTAATCAACAGGGAGAGTTTTGAGTTAGATTAACATCAGTGTAATAATTTTGTTGGAATATTTATTTATTTATTAGTACTGGGAATCAAACTCATGACCTCACGCTTGCCAGACAGGTACTTGTGTCGCTGAGCTAAATCCCCTGTGTATAATTATTTTAAATTTAAACTTTTGCTATAATTTTCAGTCACTCCTTATATCTTAATTCTGTTCTCAGTCTTTTGAGCACATGAACTGTGACTTATTTATCTTTGCATTTCTACTTCTTAACATAAGGTTTATTAATAGTGGCAAAAGAAACACTCATGAAACTCATGAATTTGAATCCATTTGTAACCAGAAGATACAGGACAGAAAATTAGAGTTGTTCTGAAAAAAAGGAAAAACTGAAATCAGTTCTTAATTATAACAATTGCTCCATAAGATAAGGCCAGTTTTTCTAGTGGAGCTGCTATGGGTATGTAGAGGCAAACAATATATAGGATATCACTCTTCTGTGTGTTCAACTTTTCTGTGAATTTAAAACTTATCTAAGAAATAAACTTTTAAAAATTGACAAAAGCAAAAAATTCTACCTCAGGAAATTAGATATTAGAAGCTATTGTCTTCTTATATTCTAAAGATAACTTTTCCTATCTGTACTGAAGAGAGGACAAGGATGTCTTCACTCAAAACAAAAATGAATTATAAAATTTCACTTTTAGGCAGCCACTTATGAGATAGATCAATACCCACTATACATTTGATTTTCTATCAAAATTCCAGGCAGTTTCTACTACTTCTAAATCAAATCTCTTCAACCCATATGCATCGAACATGACAGACAACAATAAACATAAAGAAAAAAATTTTACTGACCTTGATAAAAACTCATTGTAGCAACAACAGAGTCTTACAAGTTGATTGCTATGGGAAGCTTCAGTGCACATAGCTGCAATGATTCTGAAACCAAGAGGTGTGTTATTAGCTGCCACTACACTGACAAACATAATAGCAATGTGCCAAGGATCATCCCTGACTTTTCCAAACAGTAGCTAGTGGTTGTAGGGACAGTTTTTCTGATGAGCAAACAACTTATTTTAATTTAGGATATATTTAATAAAAGCAAAAACAAACAAGATTTATTTATATTTTGCTTCTTGGGCAAGTTGTAAGGGACCTGAATACTGCAAAAATGTAAGAATCTTGTGTTGAAAGGCACCACATTATGTTTTCAACATCATTAGACCACAAAAACAGGCTATTAACTATGAAAAAAAGCCCAAGAGATTATTAAGAAACTGATTTGAGCATTCGAGAAACTGAATTCTAAACACAGTCTATAATCATTTAGCTCTACTGATGTGAAACAAATCCATTTATATTTCTGAATCTCACCTTATTTTTTCCTCGTACATGAGAGATTGGTCCAATGCTTTCCTCAATCATATTTCAAATCTTCCATTTCACGAGTTTCAAAAAAATTGCCTCCTCTGTTTTCTCCTGGCTCCGTGTATTTTATCTACCTAAGAATAACAGATAAATAAGGACAATAGATGCAGAGATAAAGACAAGATGAATTGACATCCCACTGCTAACCTTTGACTAAAACCTGTAAATTGTTATAAGTCTTTTTAATCCTCCCATTAGGCCATGGGAAGATCTAATCTGCAGTATTTCCTTCCAGCGGGACAAGCAGATACAGTAGCTGAGGCTATGCATGGTAGGCTTGACAGAGTAAACTTGTGTTGCTATAGTCAACACCATACATGGCTTCAGGAAAATCATTTCAGGCAACTTCACATTGTCCTACTGGTCGCCTCCACATGCTAAGTTGCTAAGTATCTGGGTTTTTTTTTTCCTAAGTGTGATTTTTTTTTTCTAAGTGTGATGGAGAACTACTGAAGAGATTTTGTAGGAAGGTGTGTGATTTCATCAGTTAAAAGGATTATTTTCATGTTGGGTGATAGACAAGCATCATTACAGAACAAATCGTTGACATGCTATGGCTTCAGACCAGAGAGGAAGTTATAGTGGATTAGAGCAGGACACTTCAGTGACATGAAATGAAAATGATTAATACCCTCTATGTTTTTTAGGTACAATATAGATATTTATTTTCATTTTGTTCTACATTCCCTAAACTTTTTTGATCCTTTCTTGTTTTATTAGGAAGATTATTATCTAGACAGGATCACCCATGCTGCTTTTCAAGGTGATTAAGGCTTGGGCTTGGTCAGCAAGTGATTTTAGAAGAAACTGGGAGGTGGCAAGGAGGCCCTACTGCAGGCCTGAGCCTCTGTCAGTCCCTGCACCTCTGCATGACTAGAACTCCTCTCACATAATTCACCTTATCAGGTATCCTTATAACTGACAACATTCCTTTTCCATTTACTGTAGACTAAATGTTAGAACCCCTTGAAATTCTTATATTAAAACCCCAAATACCACTGTGATGGCACTATGATATGGGGCTCTTTGGAGGTGATTATGTCATGAGGGTAGAGCTCTTATAAATAGGACTCATGCCTTTTTGAAAAGCAACCAAAGGGCTTTTTGCCCTTTTCTGCTATGTGCAGATATAGCAGGAAAATAATTGTTTGCGCATTACTGTACTAAATGGTCTAGATTTCTTGACTTTCACATTTAACTACTTGCAAGACACCATTCTACAATTCAGAAAAAAGAAAGTTACCCACTGTGCTAGTACCTTCATTTCAAACCTTAAGTCACCAGAACTATGACAAAGTCAGTCTATAATATGCTATCACAGCCCAACCCTAAATAACCAAGAGACCTTTTATCCCTTTACCCTTTGGGACATGAATGGTTTCTACCACTGTCTAGTAGCCTCACTATTATGTGTTCAATAATTCTACTCACATAATTCTGAGTAGTCTTATTATTGAAGACTTTCAACTGAACCTTTGGGAAAGCAATGCATTTTCTCTGAGGACCCCAAGTGAGAGAACGGCCATACGTGTTGTGATCCTAAGTGTGAAGAATTGAGAAAAAGAGTGAAAGTCAACTCTTACATTTTGAGAGTCAACAAATGCATGCATAGAGTTGAATTTAATGCAGTATCAAAGGTTGGAAAGTAAATGATTCAATAATGAAACCAATGAGCCATCAAAAATGTCATACACATACAAGTATATTCTAAATGAATACTGATATAAACTGAGGTCTTTGACAGGGAAAGAATACAGTACCAAGATTTATACTGTTTTAGAGGAAACATGATACTTTTCTGAGTACTACACCAGTGATAGTTTGCATTAAATTTACATGGTCCTGACAGTATTAGAAGGAACTAGCATTAAGAATTTGATAAGTGTCAAAAGAGAACAAATTTTAATTTCTATATATAAAGTTTAAAAAGACATATTTATAACATATGATTTGCCAAGTATAAATGAGGACACGTGAATTACTGCTGAAAAGAAATTCAGATCAGATCAACAAGAATCTAATGAATGCCTTATTATCTCCAAAATAATAATAAGCAGATGTATTACCTTATTATCTTTAGCTAAAATATATGGTAATACTTAACTACATTCAGGAAAGTCCAGGAATTGCTTGGAACAGTTACTTTAATTCTTAAGGGACAGAAAAATATGCATTAAAATTTGTCATTATAAAATTACAAAATTTAATAAGAAACCTGATGGAAAATGGTATATATGTGTTACTGCTTATGTATCTAAACATTTCTACTTGTTTGCCTGGTTCAGTCTTTTTTAAAACAATTGTACCATATTTATTTTTTGTACATTGTTATCCAAAAAAGTCCTAAATTTCCTAAGTTCTATATTTAGTGCTTCTTGGCTTCTTGGTATTATGTGAGAGTTAATAGTTATACAAAAAGAGGTAAGACCATATTACAGAACAGTGATTAAAAATTATGTGTAAAGAAAAAATTCAACAGTAAATTAACTTCCAAAACTTAAATCTATTAATAGCACATTTTAACTGATTTCTAACAGCTCCTTACAAATTTTTCATCTAATTAACTTTCATGTTTAAGATCCAGAGTGGATTTAAAAGCCTGTGTATTTACTGAGAGGAGTGTATTATTCCACAGAGTAGTCTTCAGATTAGGTAAATGTTTAAAAATCAATTGTCACATCAAAGTTACTTTTTTTTCTAGCATTATAATTTCACAAAGGCAGAGAACCTACATCAAGTACACCTTGCCTGGACACAACTGCTCAATTAACACTGTCAAGTTTATTTCTGACAGGTTTCTTTGCCTCTTCCTTCATTTTTGTACTGGAGATCAAACACAGACCCTTGCAAATGTTAGACAAGTGCTTTATGACGGAGCTACAGCCCCAGAAGCTATTTCTGGATTCTTTATGTTGTTTACTCACTTGTTATCATAGATGGAAAACACAATAAAATATTTTCTCAGGGAACTCAAATTAAAATACTTGTTGAGTTTTTCCTTTATAAACATACCTCAAGTTCAGTTACATTTATCAAAAAATGGCCAGGGTCTAGAAAATAATATGTGGCACTTTGTGTACTTTAAAACTTCCCTTGGTTAGAGCAAAGTTAGCAGTGAAAGATTATGAGATCATTTTTATTTCTTTTCTCAAGATTTATTCAAGTTTTTTTAAAAAAATCCAATCCCAAAATATAAACAGAACACTGCACAGAAAATAGAAGACTACCTGATGGTTTGTTGATACTTGATTTCCCTTCTGGGTCACTAATGGTCCTTTTGGGAGAAGCTTGATATTTTTCCAATTGAAGACAAGTAAGCTAAGAATGCCAATGTCATCTGAGGCTCAGCTTTTCTTCCCTTGTGCTCTTTAAGTGTTGTGACACTGCACCGACTTTTCTGAGATGATTAATGACAGGTGTGACTGAGAAAGGTAATTGCAGGGAGTGTCTGGAAATTCAAGACTTTAGGATGAAAGTGAATGATCTAAACATGAAAGTTTTAGTGATGAAGTTAACTTTTGATAGACACAATGTGCTCATTATGGAAATTTTGAAATAGAATAAAGACCTGAAAAGTAAGTTTGAAATGGAAGAATATACTTTAATCATTAGTCTCCTTATTGTAGACCCTAAAAGCAAACCTGTGTCAAAAGCATTTGTGATTTGGGAGGCAAATTATTCACATCCTTAAAATTGTATTCTCTTTCAAGCATAAGTATTTTGTAGAGTCTCATGGTCTGCATAATCTTCTGTGGTACTGAAGTTGTATGAATGATTATTCCCATGGCATGAAAATTATTTTTTTTTTTTGTACCGGAGATCGAACTCAGGACCAGCAGGCACTTCTGCCACTGAGCAAAATCCTCGGAATGGCATGAAAATTCTAAATGGAACATTCAAGTCACTTAATTTTATGTTAGTTCTTTATAGGCATCATATTAGTACATGAAATAGCCCCCCCAAAATGCTGAAAAGCACTTCCACGCAGATGTTGATTTTCCTCTTTGTTGGTCCTCTGAGAGCACTGTGAATTTAACTAAATTGTAAACATCTGCCAGGGAAGATCATATTTTATATATAGTATATCAAATAGTATCTAGCTTTGAGTTTCATAAATAATTGCTTCATATATATACATACATATTTATATATATAATAAATAACTGGCAAAGTCATAGAATCCTTAGAAAAGGATATAAAAGGGACTTTGCACATGGACTTTAGAAAATGTTGAATGATGTTACACCAAACTGTTTCTTCTATTTGAAGTACAGGGTTATTTTTCACGCATTCTTTAACCTAAAGCTATATAATATTGTACTCTTCTATGTCAGTCATTTCCCACTAATAAAAGCCAACAAGTATATGTCATACAATTTAACTTTCCCTAAAGATAATATATATTCTTAAACAATAAAAAGTCAAAAAAGTACTTTTGAAAAAATATATCCTATTTCTGAGAATTAGATAATTCCCAGGGGAGAAATTCGGTGACAAGGAATTTCATTTCTTAACATTCTGTTTCACTACTATCCAGTCACACTCACTTATCAGGTTATCCACTTACTTCTGGACTCCTCCTATTTATGTCACTAGAATCCATGCATTTACTCTTTGAGTTAACAATTGATATTTTCTTTGGAAGCTGACATACTTCCCATTTTAACACATATTATAGATAGACTTCATTTTTAGCTTCTAAGGTAGAGAACGTGAATCAAGCTCGACCAGTCAGCCCATCAGGTGCCATTGTCCTCAATTCTTGTATTACTTATATAATTAAACCCAGGCCACTGGAACATGGTTTTGGAAATAGTTTAGGGAAATAACAGGCTGATCCTCCAATGAACCAACACAGCTGATGTGACACAGCTCATAATCAAGAAAACTCAGGTTCTGATTATACCATTTGAATCTTAACACCAGCTGTGTCTGAATTTCGATTGAATGTAATCTTTTTGATTTTATGAATCATAAATGTCTTCATATTTTAGATCTAAGTTCAGTTGCTCAAATGAGTTGGTCAGTTGGCACTGAAAGTTCCCTGACATTGTCTTGGTCAAAGAGAACATGGCATGCAGTAGTCATTTCTGACCAATACCAGTAGCTCATATCAGCAGTGACCATGGTGAGATGGTCATGATTTTCTAAGTGAAAGATTTCAGAGGCAAATTCTATGTACCATGTCCCTTGTAAACAGAATATGTAAAGAAAGAAGTTGCATGTAATTTGAGATGCTGACTACAAATTAGATCTATCCAAGAAACGACTTCTGTGCTTCAATTTTAACAATACTCCTCAACTATTGTCAATTTGTCTATTATGTTTGGCATAAGGATAAGTAAATAGTTAATGATAGTGGTCTCAGACAATCATGCTAAGAAGACTGAAAATTGTAAGCTTTCAAAAAGGGAAAACTTACTGAGCATTTGGTAAGAAAAAACTAAACCCAATAGTAAAGGAATTAAGAAAGTAATGATTAATATCACTTTTCATGGCCATGAACATGGATCATGTGTAGCCCAACAGAGGGCATTATTAATATTCCTTCCAAAATAACTTGAGAATATAAAAGCATGTCAAATTAAAAATTAATTCTTATAGCTTCTAAAAATCCAAATGTATATAAATTTTGCAGCTTAAAATTGGATCCATCTCACAGAGAATTTGCCTTAGAAATACACCTTCTTTGAGGCTAAAAGCAATACAATTCAGCCACTGACAGAAACTTTGAGACATCAAGTGCATTTGCAGAACTAGTTCTTTTGGTTGGTTCTGATTATTGACTTGGATATGAAAGAAGAGACAGGAAATATTTCACAGGTTTTAAAAGTTGGTACCAGATATTACTACAAGACAGAGTTTGGTAGAAATCAATATAAAAAACAAGACACCTAAAGGAAACATTTTTCCAAGGGCTATAGAGCAATACCAAAGCCATATATGAAATTATGGGCAAACAAGAAAAATCACCATTGTGTGGAAATTTGGCTAGGTAGAGCTAGTGGAAGGCAGATCTTTAAGGCTCTTAACTATGAGTGCAGAGAAAATTTTATGGAGATTTGAGACAACTCTCCTGTTCTACAAGTAGCTAGCAAGATAATACAACTTCCTTGAGCTCTAAATTTTGTTTCCTTTTTTATTCGAGTTAGAGTCAAAGAAGTACTTATCTATCATCTTTCATATATGTATATATTTAAGTAATAATGTTAAATAAAAATTATATATAATGTTTATATATTTTTATATGAGTATATTCACAGATATTCACAAAAGTAGAAATATTTAAGAAGCTATTCCTCCTGCACAATGAGCCATTCAGTTACTCAATAAAGGGTTAATATTTTAATAGTAGCATTCCTATTTCTGCTATAATGCTCATTTGTTAATATGATTGCTATAAAGAATATTTCATTTGTGTCACCTGTTCAGCAATCTATGGTGACATGAGGAAATTAATAGCAACAGAGGAGATTATTACAAACATAAGTGTACTTAATTAAAAAGTGAGTCTGTAATTCTGAAGTTATGTTCTTTCTACATTTCAGTGTTAAAATGTCCTTTCTTTTGCAGAATAATTGTTGGCAAAGTATTCCCTGGTATGCAAAATAAACACCAAAATATGTAGTAATTATAACTTATATATACACAAACAACAACAAACAAGCAAATCAAAATCCACATATAACAGAGAACTCAGTGATAACATGTAAAAAAACAGGTTCAAATTTTATGTGAAGTTACTTTCTATAAAAGTATTAATAGTATTCTGGAGAATACTATTACTAATACTAATACTACAGTTGCCAACCATCTACAGGGTAAGAAACATTTGTTTGAAATACATTCTTCCAAATCAAGAAGTAAATCTCCACCAATCCCCATATGATGACATAATATGTATTGAAGTCACTGTTGCATAAACAATATATTCAATTGGCAGACTGTGAATATATTCATGAAGTTATTGATGACCTTTCATCATGATTTTCTAACTTTGTTTTGCTCTACCACTCTTGAGTTATACGGTCATCAATAACTAGTTGAAAAAATAATATACAAAAAGTCAATGAAAAAGTGATATATATCTAGCAAACCCAGTTGTTAAGCAGTAACTTCTCTGTATTCTATTTTTGACATGAATTTATAGTTATTTTGAACATCTTCTTTCTATAAATATTATTTCTGAACCGCATATTGTCTTTTCCTTAATAAATAATTTTAAAATAATGATTTGAGAGTTGACAAACTAAATATCAAGGATGATAAATATATCTTCTAGTATAATGGAATTTTTTCAGTTATGTAAACCAAATAGTGACATTAATTCAAGATCTATATAGAGGATCTCTAAACAATGAAATAAAAGCAGAAATCATCAATCATGTTCCTCAGCCAGATTTTAAAAATTCCTATACATGCAATTATGGCTATTGTATTTGTAATGTTAGTGGTTTTAAATGCAATGCAAAAAGCACATTTATTTATTTTTTAGTTTTCATATTGCTAGAAAATAAAGAAATACTCAGACAATAATGAAAATGTACAAGACATAGGAGCTAGATTGAAAGAGTTTTAATAGTCAAATCTGGAGCAATTTGAACATTACAAACACTGGAAATAGATGTTGAAAAGAACAGATTATAATACTTTGAATAAAAAAATCTTTGAATCAAGCATAAACACAAGAAAAAAGGAAAGAAGGAGGGAAGGAAGGAAGAAAAGAAAGAAGGAAGGAAGGAAGGAAAGAAGGAAGGAAAGGAGGAAGGAAGGAAGGAAGGAAGGAAGGAAGGAAGGAAGGAAGGAAGGAAAGGATTTTTGTATTTTGCATGAATATTTCATTAACAAATGTATAAAAAATGACAAAACAACAGAAAATCACCATTTGCAACTATGGATGATCTTCATACAGTGATGAGTTTAAATTTATAATTTAAATCACGAATAAATTTTAAGTCAATGGGTCAAAAACAAAAAGAAATTTTGCATAATCTCAAAGTATCTTTTCACAGAACACTTATTAATTTTAGTAGAGAAAACTACTGCAGAGAAAGTTATCAAAAATTACTTTTTCTGAAAGAGCAAGGTTAGCATTACCAGTATAGAGTATTTTGATATCATGAGGTACTGAGTTTTGAAACACAATGAAAAGCATTAATCATCACTGCTGTGACACCATTGCCAAAAAATAAATAATATGATTATAGCATCAGCCTAACCCCCAGATCCTGTCCACACTTGAGTTGCAGGAAAAGAAACTTCCCAAAACTGTTCCAACTGCAAAAGTCAACCCTGCCCAGGAGGCTGCTTGATGAGGACCTGTCACACTCTGCTGCTCACACCTGGCTCATCTGCAGAGCCCCCCCCCCCAACAACAACCTTTGAAAACCCAAATGGAAGCTGTCTTGGTCCGCAAGGCAGTCCACCCTCCCAACCAATAAAACTTTCTCACTCCAGAATGTCTGGTCTGCTTTTGCGTGGGTTCTGGTACAAAAGCTCTGGTACTCTTTAAATGTAAAAAGGGCATAAAGAGCTAGATGACTGAAGAAATGGCACAGATGGGAGTTAATGCAGGTGTAGACAGACAAATGCAAAATGTGAGCTAGATTAGGTCCTCAACAAGAAATCGGACATTTTTGAAAAAGTGGCTAAATTTTCCAGTTAATCTGTAGAATAGCAAACCATATTGCAAATATTGATTTTTGGCTTTTGATGACTGTAAATGTGACCGCATGTTAATCTAAAGACACTGAGTGGAGCATAACAGGAATTCTTGATACTCTTTCTGCAGCATTTGGTTAGTTGATGGAAAATAGAAAATAAAAGAAAAAGGCTTCCCTTTTCAGGTAAAGAAAGTCAGTGTACATTTTGTAAGAAAAGACTTTGAAGGAATTTTACAGAAAGGACATTCAGATTCTCCTGGAGCATGTCAGACCCTCCCTATTTCTTCTGTTTGCTCAATTCTTTTCTACACATCTGAGACCCATTAATGCTCTGCACCTCCCTCCAGGACACATCTTTTGAACAATACCTTTTTGTTAGAGCAGGAACAGGTTGGAATTCTTAATCAGTACAGCAAGTTTTAGCAACACATCCATGGTACGATTGGTCCGGACTGTGCACCTTGGTTCCCATGAGATGGCATCTACTTTATTCTGTGAAACTTTTATCCAGGTGAGTAACTTAGTTCTTCAATCTTTTAGCACCAAAGACCTGCCTCCTTCTTGCACTTCCATCTGTTTCTTAATGACAGACTTCTGAGATGCTAAATATTTCCCAGCATGCATAGGCAGCCCCAATCTCTCTGGGATCACCATTGTTTCACATTGAACAAGTTCCTCATGTGAATTCTGTTATTTATTCTCTAGCCTGCAGAATCTAAGGATACTTTTCTTCATAGACTTCTTGCCACTGCATCTGTCTCCCCAGGTCTTGCCTTTTGTCAGCTAGCAGCCTAGCTACAACTACGCAGGGAGCTTAGCCAAGTTTAGTGTATCACTCAGTGCCTTCACTTTGGTGCTCTAGTCATCTTACATGCTAGCAACACCTAACAGTCCAGATGTGCCCTCTTTGGCAGAAAAACTCTCCATGATCACCCACAGGAGAAATTCTGACACATAGGTGAGACTATAACTTTGAACACTGCTTTTCATGGCCTTGCTATGAAAAAGGGATCAGGTAGCTACTCACAGTGGAACTATAATTAGATGACTCAGGAAGCAGAATCTGCAGCAGAAGGTATTATCTCCTTACTTTAACGTCAAAGAAAGATCAATTTTCACATTTTTTTCATATGGAAGTTTTACTTAGAATGAATTTAGCTTTCTCAGTTTGTACTAACTGGGAACAATCTAAGGACCGTGGCACACATTTGTACTTTTGTACGATGCACATGAATAAAATCTAGAGCTTATGAGGTAGACAAAACAAATTGACTCCCCATCCTCTGAAAGTCAGCATGACTATTCTCTAACTCACAGTGCTTGTACAGAAAACTTCATTGAGGACATCCGGGGTAATGTGTTGTTTACAGAAAATTTATAGCAATTTAAAAACAATTTGTTGATTTGTTTACTCTAGTGGGTATTTTGGGAACTGAGATTTTTTTCTAATTACATAATTTGTGAATGGCTAGAGCTTCTCTGCTTAGTTGTATTTGAATTTTTCTGATTTCCATAAAAATATTTTTGAATGGATTTAATTTTATCAATGTTAAAAGACTGATAATCTGAGTTATGATCTGAATTATGCTGCTATTCATTATAGCAATGAATAGCTATGTGTGGCTATTTAAATTAAAATATAAAGTAATCAAAGTAAATAAAATTAAAAATTAAATTCCTCAGTTTCAGAAACCACACTTCACATATTCAGTAGCTGTATGTTGCCATGTCCATACAGACAAGTTATTTCTAAAATTTGGGACATTCTATTTGATAACATGAATATCTACAGCATACAGTACTCCAGAGATTTCTTTTGCTGTAATACGTATGTAATATGTGACAAAATGGCTAACTCTCAAGAGGACCTGGAAGCTTCATGGTGAGAAGCAAAATAGGTTATCAGATGCTAACTGCACATTTTGCTTAATGAAAGTATTCATGACCATATGAATTGAATTATGTTACATTTCTATGTAATGTCATATACTGCTGTAAAATGGTTTTTTTTCTGCAATGATACAAGATGAAAGTATGTTTTTGATAGAAATATTTAGCTTATCTAATCACAAATTTTTCCTGATTCATTAGCAGCTTACAGTAGCTTAAAAACATAAAATATCTATTTTACAAAATTGCCATGTAGCAACATATAATGCCTTATTTAGAAAAATGTTTCCAAATCTGTTTCATGCAAATGTATATATGTCAATTTTCATATCCTTTCAGGTGTTAAGTCCCATATACACTTAAATTAAACCAGTACTAAAAATAATAGCTATAAAGTTAAAAATATCCATTTAGATGATATCGGTCTATAGAAAGGAAATTTATTTCACACACATCACTTAATATGCCAAACACATTAAAGATGAAAAGAATAGCAACTAAAATACATGTAAATCTGGAAATTTTTTTAAAAATGTAGTCCTGTGATGGCTTCACTGGAGACAAATTATTTTGGTTCTTTCTTCTTGTATCTCACACATTTTTAGGATTTGCAAAACAAACATGCCAAACAATCTCATGGGCTAAGGGCCACAGTGGTGAATAACACAGAAATGCACTTTCAGAAGTTCACAGTCTGCTGAAGGAAGCAGGCAGGCATACAAAAGGGGGGGTTTAATGCAATTCAATCTGTTCAGCAACACTAGTAGACCATTTGGAAAAATTTAGCTGACTAGACAGTCTAACAGTTTGCAATATTTTGACTAGCTATAGTTGTCAGTTATGCTAAGAGTTGACCCATCATGCCTAACATGTCATATCTCAACTTCTTTTTGATAATGATGATGGAATTTCCTTTTGTGCAACTTCTGCTACAGACTCGGATTTGCAAAATTTCCATTTACATCTCTTTATCCTCGCTATAGTATTATTCATAAGAAAGACGTGATTTACTTATTAATTTTTATGTGTTTATTTTTTGTGGTGCTAGGGATCAAACCCTAGGGTCTTGTATATGCCACACATGAATTCTACCATTGCAATACATCCTAAGCCCCCAAAACATTTTTTAAAAAGTTTTCAAATATTTCACCAGAGTTTGCTTTTGAATTCTCAATTACTTCATGCATCTCATAGGTAATTCACTTAGTTTCTAACTGAGCCCTATTAAATGCCTCTCAGGAATAGTTACATTTCTTACCTAACTTTCTATTTCAACTGGTGCATTAATTTATTTAAATGTGTATCTCTTATATTTGATAATAGCATCTCATGTTAAAGAGTTTTGCCTTAGCCATGTTTTTTGGTTTTAAAACTTCTGATTGTTTTTCTAGGGCTGAAGATTTAAACTAGGGTCTCACACCTGCTGGCAAGTGCTCTGCCACTCACACACCTAATTCCTTGGTAGTTTTGTAACTTAAACTCACCAGTCATAAAGCTTTCTTAAATACAAGATTAAGACACCTAACTTCAGGAAGGGTAGGGAATGTACTTTTTGCAATATGCTGAGCTAAAAAGTGGCAATGGCAAAGAAGGGGAACATGGCAACCAGTAGTCTGGCACAAACCTAAATAAAATTGAAGCTTCATGGACTGTAGTCCAAATCTACTAGTGTAGATGGGTTGCTGAATCTTATCATGCCTCACTTTCTGTATAGAAAATGAAGTTGCCGAACAAGAAGCTAACTTACTAACTCACACTTCCCTTGAGCTGGCACAAACCATACAAGACCTGAGAGGGGAAACAAGCCAATTTGCCTTTCCTGTGAGTCAGTAGAAGCCATGCTGGGCCTGGGAGGAGTAACAAGATGCCAATTGGCCCTCTCTGTGAGCAACCAGCATGCAGCCTGGGAGAGGAGAATGCCACTCTCCTGCCTCCACCCCAGCCCCAGGAAGCAACTGGCTGATCTAGGGGACAGGCTAAGTTGATACCAACTGTAACACAAAAACAACTTAATGTTTATATTTTTGATTGATTTTGCAGTCCTAAGGCTGATAGTCTGATCATCTATTTAGAGATTATGCAATATAGAAACCTTGGGAGATTTTCTTCTGTTTTGTTTTTGAAATCCAATATGCCCTCACTGTTTTGCTCCATTTGATGTTTTGTTTTTTTCAATGTTTTGCTTTGATTGGTTTTATTCTGTTCTCTTTTGTTTGATTTTATTATATGTTATGGTATGGGCAGCAATTTTGAAGATAACAAGAGGTGTTATGGTAACAATGGTTGATTTCCTATTATCCTGTTTTGAAATCCCATATCACTTTCACTATTTTGTTTTGACTGACTTTATTCTGTTTTATTTATTTGATTTTATTCTCTTTAAAATATGCTTTCATTCTTTGGTTTTGATTGCTTTTATTCTGTTTCGTTCTATTTGATTTTATCATGTCTGATGGTATGGATAGCTATTTTAAAGAAAAGAAGAGACAATATGGCACCCATTGTTGATTTCCTATTATCTTGTTTGAAGTCCTGTATTGCTTTCACTGTTCTGTTCTGATTAGCTTTATTCTTTTTTTTTTGGTTTGGTTTTATTCTCTTTAAAATAAAAAATATGATTAAATATACTGCCATGAGTTATTATCATGTATAGAATTATTTCAGCTTTGTTAGTTTTGAACAGAAACTAACCTAACCCGACTATGGTAGATTCCCTAGTTGACACTTTATGGTACTTATCAAAATATATATAACAAATTTATAAATGTAGCATTTATTAATATTTATTTTCTATCATGAAAATATGCCCTTCAAACAGAATTTGTTTGTTGAGGATAGAATAGTAAAATAATAGAGAAAAGTGGAAATAAATAATAACATGGGAGAAAGACCACAATTAGAATTGTATATTTGGGACATACAAAGTCAGAGTGTTACTTACAGCCGTGAAAAATACATGATTACATGCAAAGAATGAAAATAAAAAAGAGTACCAAAGGACTAGTGATGGAGGCTTGGGTGAATGTCACATTTAAGGCATCCAAAAAGGAAAAAGGAACCATCAAAAAATACAAGAGAAGAAGTAGAAACAATAGCCAGCAAAGGAAGAAAGTTAGAGAATGCAGAGTCATAGAAGGGAAGAGAAGAAACTGTTTCCAGGG
>PVJX010007359.1:0-71519 GCA_004027295.1 Dolichotis patagonum | reverse complement strand
TGGAGCATCCCTGAATCTCGATATCACCAGTGATCTTGCTATCCCCAAAATCCAATCAAATTTTATTTTAGGATTTTTATGGTTAAACTTTCCTGCTTTACCTGATATTATGGGATGTATCCTTTGTTAAACAGTGTATGTTCTTTAATTTATTACTTTCTGTGTTCTTAGTTTAGCTCTGATAACGATCTTGTCCTTTGTGCTGTCCTGTGATAATTCTTTTTATTGTGGTCATCCCTGAAACTCTAGCTTCCTTTTGACCAATAGCCATCGAATTATGTACCATTGTAATAAACTCCAGACCTCTGCTTGCTTTTTTGCCAATAAACTCTTATTATATTATATCCATACCCATTCATTCAAATACTGCCTTTGGCTACGTTCAGGCCAAAATTCTTATAGTGAGTTGTGGTGGTAGACACCATATGGTCCACAAAGCCAGAAATATTTTCTCTCTGGCCCTACACGAGTCAAGTGTATGAGCCTCAGATTTGAAACTCTAATGTGTTTCTGTTATAATTTCACCATATAATTACCCTAATGAGCTCATTCGTCTCTCACAATTCACAGTGAAATTAACTTCTACATTATAGTCAACAGCTCCTGAAAATCCTGTCCTTAACTCAGGTTAGACTCCGCGTTAAATATCCCTCTTTACTTTCCCCATGCCCATTATCCATTATTGTTTACCCTCTGTGACTAGAAAGCTGATCTCTGTGAACTAAGCTGCTTAGCCCTTTGCTTTTAACAGGGTTACTTCAAATGTGAGAACAAGTACTAAATGGAAGCACCAATGTAAAGGAAGTTGATATAAATTCCACAGGTGCCTTCATTGACAGAGCTCAATTTAACAGTTGTTTTTCCTCTTATTGAAAGTCACATGTCTTTAACTGTGACACTCATGTATAGTTACGTATCTTCTTGAATTATGGTTACTACCCATTCACCTCTCTACATTAGCCCTGAGTAAAGGATTTTGGCTGTTCCTAGTTTGAAGCACTTACATGAATCATTTTGGTTTCCTTAACTTCTATGTGTATTTAATGGCAGTCCTGATTAATTCTTAAAATTCATTATGGATATGCCTTTATTTTCTTCCAGGATTGTGATACAGAAAAACTGCCTATTGGACATGTAAATATATGTATTATCCATTCAGCATAAAATATCCCAAACTAATCTTCACTGTCCCAAGGCACTTTGCCAATGACAGCTCTTTTTCATATATTTACAATTAAAAAAATTAAATCAACTTTCACCAACGTGTCAGTAATACAAATCTGCTATATGCCTTGAGCTTATTTCACCCTCTCACAGTCCAAAAATAACAACATTCTACTGTTCTTAGTACATTTTTCTTACCTAAGCACTGTAAAATTCCTGATCACTATCCCTGCTTCCACTTTCGGTTCTCATTTTTATTTTATTTTTTACAATGTAACCAGGTTCAGCTTTCTCTGTTGAAATTCTGGCCGCATCTGTTTATTTATGGAAAATTTATATTATATATTAAAAGTAGAAGCCAAACATGGTATATTCTTTTTCTACTTCCTATATTGTATTCAATACTCTGAGGCACCCTCCATCTACTTTCGTTTTTGGAAGGTGTCACATTCTTTCTTGCCTTAGTGCCATGTATAAAGAATACAGTGGTGCTTTTCATACTTAGAAAATAAATTGTTTTCACTCCATTTGGATAACTTCCAGTTATCTTTCAAATTTCACATTAGATTCTACTACTCTCAGGAAGATTTTCTTTGCATTTTCAGACCGAATATATCATGTTTACTATGTTCTATATCTGTGCTAAATAAAACTTATATTATAGTGGAATCTGTATTATTTTATAACAGGTTACCAAACAACAGGGGGTAGAAATGCCATCTGTATTATTCACCAATTTTTCAAAAACATGTATCACTTGCCCATGCCTATGATAGGAAGAGAGATGAAACATCATTTAATTAATCTGATGATAAAATGATTTATAATTTTGAGTGGTAAGTGACAAATCTAAATTAGATTCAGTTTCATGGTAGATATTTCATGGCTGCATAAGATGCATGCACGATATTTGCAAAGGGCCTGTTCTCAACATTCCTTGTAGAATAATTTTCACAGTTAAGATTTTGTTACTAGGTATTCTCACAGTGGTCACAATAGTACAATAAATTGGAAATGATCTGATAACTTACAACTAGTACCATGAAAGTTGGTAAATTATGACATATGGAATATAAACTGTCTAAACATTCCAAATGAGTGAACAACTTTCTATAAATCCTTCCTTCATAAAGCTTCCAAAAGTAGTTTTTCTATACTCAAAATCTTTAAAAAGTACCAAGTTATATTTTTATTTCAGCTGAAGAGACATTGCAAGCTATGAATGCTAAAGCTAGACCTTTTTATGGTGTGAAGAAAAAAATTATCTTCAGGCATTTGAGGAAACCCACATGAATGAAAGGTGCCAGATTCAACCAATAAAACTTACACTGAAAGAGTTAAAACAGAAAATGCAACCAGCTTTGTAAAAGTATAATGCATAGGTTTAGAGAAATTCAAGCGGGAATCACATATTAAAGAAGAGATTATGTGTTATAAAATGAGGGATGGAGCAATGTTGTCATTAAAATCCCTTATGAACAACAAATGGTTTGTTGAGTCATCTTAAATTCCTCTCACTCACACTTGCTTCACTTTTGGTATAATGGTCATTGATATACTTACTCTGAATAAAGAAAGTAGATTAGTAGCATTCTACATTTGTTCCCAACGAACCTCCTCACAGCTGTACCATACCTGCAATATTTCAGCGTCCCTATTCTGTCACTGAATGGAATATACTACACAATTTACTATCTACACCATGCATACTGAATAAGCTTCTATGTCTTACCTCCCATGTGACTCTGCAAAAGGAAATCAATAAGCAACCTAGTTCCCTGCCAAGTACATGAAATAAGAGAATAATAATGGTGGAAATCCTTAAGCAATTAAAGGTATGCACTAACAATTCTATTCATTGTCTATAGTTTCTTCTGTGCAGTGATAATTCCATAAAAGAATGAAATTATTTACATTAACATTATCTTATTGGACATTTTATTGTGGGAAGCAGGAAAAATTCTACCCTTGTACATTCCAGAGTTGTGAACTTCCAAAAGAAAATGATTCCTTATTATAATGATTTCTGTCTCTGCAATTATGTAGTGCATGATACACACTCAGAATGACACAATGATGGCAGGGTGGTGGTGCGCACCTATATCCTACAGCTTGGGAGGCTGAGGAAAGAGGACCATTGTGACTTCAAGGTCAGCCTGGACTGCATAATGAGACCCTATCTCAAAAAAAATAAACAAATAAATAAATACATAATGATACAGTGGTGAATAACTTGTATCTGGTCTATGAGAAAATAACTCTATATATAGGAGGTAAATTGGATATAACAACAAGCACATTACAGGTGCATTATATAAATTCTTTTCATGACATAATAAGATTATGACTACAAACTCAAGTCCCAGGTTGGTAAATGGACATAACATATCTTAACTATTTTTTCTTTCCCTTCCCCCCACCTTATCTTGATGCCCTTCCTGTTTAAGAAAGACATCTCCCTACTTCGCATTATCTGTTTTTGTATTTTAATCCTTATTCATATTTTGGGTTTCTCACATAAGAGAAACCATGTGCTATTTAAGTTTGTCTGATCTGTTTCACCAAGCATATAATGATGTCATATATTTGCAATAAAATGACTGCATAATAAGAATGAGTGGAGATACATTTATAACAAGATTTTCTATGCATTGCTGACTGTTGAAAGTGGGTGATAGGTTTACTCTTACATCTATTTCTACAAATATTGAAAATGACCATGTCATATATAATTATTTTTTTAAAAATGTGCCTAGTATTTGATTATAAATATGGCACAGCTACAAAAAAGATAAGATATGCAACATTAGCAGCACGCTATGACCAAGCCAGAACTGTGATACACAAGTGAGGCTCTGCAATTTCGGTGGCATGGCAGAAGGACATTGAAGAGGATAAACAGGCCATGGCAAGCAGGCAGGCAAGAAAACATTAGTGCTCCTTCTGTCTCTTATAATTTATGCCATAGGGTGTGTGTAAAACTCACACCCTTAATCCTATCCAAAACTATGCCAAATCAATCAGTGGACTGATTTAGAAATTATACACCCTTGATCCTAGCACCACACTCTAGATTTAGCATTGGGCTTTGAGGGATACATTTAGATACCAGCCATAATATAATTCATGTCAATTTACTGTAAAATGCAAGATAAATATAAAAAAATCATTGCTTTTATATGGTTAACAAATTGTTCTAGCATAATTTGTTGAAATGATTGTCTTTTCTATATTGAAACAACTATTAGATGATTATCAACTGAGCATGCCAGTTCCATTGATTTGTATGGTACTCTTATGCCAATGCTATGATGATTTGATTGTTGATTTACGTGGAGCACGTGAGATAGTGTAAATTTTCTAAGTTTATTCTCTTCAAATGATTTTGACTATTCAAGTTTATTCACACCTCTGAATTGTACACTCAGCATTCATTTTCTATGGAGATCTGGCCAAATGTGACTTACAATGGAGTTGTATTGAATCTAAAGATAAGTTTGCATAGAATAAATATATTAACAAGATTGAGTCTTTAAATCCATCAGCATGGCATTTTTTCCAATTATTTTTATTTTGTTTAAATTTCTTTAAATAATGTGTAGTTGTTACATTGCTTACGTTGCTAGACTTTGCCTAAGCATTTTGTGCTTTGTGATACAATTTTAAGGTTTCCATTGTTGGTTTGTCACAATGCAGTTTATGTATATATATATATATATATATATATATATATATATATAGTACCGGGGATCGAACTCACAACCTCGCACTTCCCAGGCAGGCATTTGTATCACTGAGCTGTATCCCTGACCCTGACCCTCATCATGTGTCTTGAAACCTTGTTGAGCTTACTTGTGAGTTTTAAAAGAGCTTTCTGAAGATTCTTGTCATTTTCCTAAGTGTGAATCATACTCTATCCATTACAGCCAGTTTTATTCTTTCATTTCTAATCTCTATGCCATCCCTTGATTTTTATTTTCTTTCCACAGTGACTAGAGTCTTTCATTAAATTATTGACAAAATGTTGGGATTGAATATTTTTTTATTTTTTCTTGATTTTCAGGGTTAAAACCCAGTATTTTTCAAATAATGTGATGTTGTGAAAATTTTTAGATTTTCTTTATTGGGATAAAGAAGTTCTCTAAAATAACTTCTCAGTCTGAATATTCTTATCATTAATAAAAATACCATTAAAATGTATTATCGTACATTACTTTTGCTATTGTAATAACCAAAAAATAATAATAAAACATAAACCTCTTGTTCTACTATGGATCAAGAGTAACAAATATATCACTAATAATTCTTTGGCTGTACAACAAAATACATAATTCTATATCTTGATTACTACGTAAGTTTGCACTTGGAAATGTGGTTCTGCCACAAAATGAAACCTTAAAAGAAGGACCAAGCAGAGTGTGGTGAAGAAATAGAGGCTTTTAGGATAATGATCCAGGTTTTACAGGGGTAATCATTTGATGAAACTGTTCACAGAAACTTTTTGGAAAACAAATTGTACCTAGGTAATTTGTAAATCAAGAAATAAAAATTTTAAAAGGATGCAAGTGTGTTTGATGGTTGGTCTTTCCTATACTTGATACAACAAGAAAGATACTGCCTGTGAAATGACTGGCTGAGCAAGGATAAAAGGAAAGAATGACCCAGAAATCAGAAATTTGGGGATTCTTAGGATTAGAAAAGGCAGTTTTAATACTCATTAATATATATCTTTGTGAGGCAAAGGCCAATTAAAAACTAGCATTATGTCAGGAATCAAAATAAGAATATCCTCTCTATATCTACTACTAAATTTTTTTAACAAATGAAGATCTTTCAGGGCAGAAATCCAATTAAGATTTTAACACCCAGTAAATCCCTTCAGTTGAACAAAATGACTCAAGAAACAAAGAACGAAGTTATGGCTCTCCTGGTGGAAATAGAGAACCTCAAGAACTAAGCAATTAAACTGAAAATGACAGAGATACAGCAATGAAAGAGTAAAGAAACAACAAACCTGACAGTTACGTGCCAATATGGATCGTGTCACTTGTGCAGTAAGGAACTTACTATCATTAAATACATGATAAGCCTACTGTTTCATAAGAGAATGTTACTTCAAAAGAAGCCAAAATTCTGGTATTTGGAACCTCAAAATGGACTGTGGAGCTCCATCCTTCAAGAAGCAGCAAGATGAGAAAACTGCAAAGACCAGAAAGAGAAACATTCTCCCTTCAGATTACTTTCAGAGGCATCCAAAGAGGACAAAAAATCTTCAGAATTTATTTATAACCAGACAGCATTAACAGCATGAACTGAACACATCTTCTACATAGGATAAGCAGGCCCCAAATCTGCTTAATAAATCATATTCCTTCAAGCTTCCATCCTTGAAAAGAGGGTCTTCTCAATGTTTGCTGAGTCACATATCAGCAATTTATGAACCATGAGTACTCTACATTTCCTATTTTTCCTTTCTGCATATGAGAATATTAACTTTCATTTCTAAGTTGTGTGTATATGTATAATTTATATATATTATACTCAATGTCAATGTTAAACTTTTCACTTACCCAGTTGTTTTGTTAGTTCTTAGGTCATAGGATTCTGGTTCAACTGTTGTTGTACCTGAACTGATGTGAAGAGTCTCAGACAGCACCCAGATATTGTGAAATTTAGCCTAAACCTATGACAAGATTTTGGGGCTTTCTCCTTTTGGAAAGGTAGCAGGGTTATATGTATATTTTGCACATGAGAATAATGGAACAAATATTTGATAACCAGTAATGTGGACGGTGATGGAAGTCAATGCTCTTCAAAGTTTGGAGCTCATTTATGCATAGGCATAAATAAGAAGCATAACAAAACCTGTTTCATTCATTACATTCCTGCATACTACATCAGAACTAGATTATCAAAATCGTAAAGAGATGGATTTGGCAAAAATCTTGTGTCTGAGAGCAGGACAACCATTCTATGCAGAACTCAAATAACAAATTGTCTTTGTATTATCAATTAGAAAGTTTAACAATTAGGCAATTAATATTGAGTTTATACTATTATATTATTCTAATTTATGCAATGTGTTAGGACGAGGAGTCCTAATGTGGACCACTATGGATAATGGTGGAATAGAAAGATCATAGGCTTTATTTTTTAAAAAATCAGGCAATGTCTTATTTAAATTCAGTTCTGCTGTACATTGATTGGTTAAGTGTCCTAATAAGTTACTCTCTTATAACCCTGTATTTCCACTTGTCAGTGGAGCTTGTGCTACACGCTTTAATTTTACTGATCAAATTGTATGATAGAATAAATGGATAAATACCTAACAGGTACTCATTGTGGGTGTTGGGTTGAACATGGGTATCAGTGTTTTTAATGCCCTGGTTATTTCAAGATACAGCAAAGTTTGACTATGATTCTTCTAATATCTTGCTATATTAAGTGTGGATTTTTTCAAGGTATCATCTGGGATTTTGCTAGAATTGCAAACTCTCAGGTCCCATCTGAGACATACTGTGCTTGAATTTTCCTTTAAATAAGATCTTTTTGTACATATTAAAGCCTTATAGAGCTTTGCTAAAGCAGCTAATAGTCACACATATTAACTCAGTGTAAATGGACTAAATTTAAAAATTTAAAATTTCAATCTTGTCTTACTAGCCACATTTCAAGTGCTCAATGGCGTGTTCATGGATGGAGCCTGCCATTTTGGACAATGTAGATACAGAATATTTTCACTACTGCAGAAAGTTCTATTGGACAAAATGATTGAATTATGGCATGTTTATAATTAAAATGATTGAACAAAATTAAGTTTGAAATAGAGAAATCTGCAAATAGATCCCAGTATCTGAAGCAAGTACCCATGGAAGCATATATTCACAAAGCTTTATAAAAATCACATAATAAGTAAATATATCTCTTAAAAAATTCTGACCTAGCTTGAAGATCTCTGGTATATCTTCTATGCATAGGTCCTAGACCACAATTACTTTTAATAAAAGTGCTCCATACAGGTTTATGGAAAGAGAAAACTTTTCCTGCTTTGTATTCTGAAAAGGCTATTTCTTTGCAGCCTGTAATCATACTAAAGGCATCTCTGAACTGTGTTCAGGCAGCTCTGCTCGTACAAGACGCTTCAGGGAATAGGAATTTACTCCCTCTACTTAAGCCAGGAGGATAACTAGGAAGCGTGCTGATTTAATTTTTGAGAAAGGTCTTGACGTTTTTGCCTTTTTTTGCAAAAATGTCCTCAGGGCTTGAGTGACTCACCAAGCCAATCATCATTTTCACCCCAGGTGAGCAACTGGGGGCACACTTTTGTTAACATGCAGCAACTGATCATTGCCCAGGGTTGTACTTCTGACACACTCATTCCTGAATTGAAAGATGTTTGAAAGTTCTCCTTCCCTTTTAATTGTGAAATCTGAAATGGGAACAGTTTAAGGCTCTCTTGAGCATTCCTATCTACTGTATAGGATTTGACAGTAAATAATCTGCCACTTTAAAATTCCTTTGCCAAGGGGCCTTTCATTTCAACCTAATGCTTTGAGTTCTAATTTACAAATAAATCTCCTTTGTCTGGTGGTAAAATATATTGCTACAGTGGAATAAATTTTAATGATGATATATGAGTTCAATATCATATTTTAAATAGACAATTTACAAGAGGAGACTTTTCTTCACTTTTCATATTAAAACGATTGTTAAATTTTGATATGGTGTACTATGTAAGGAAGAGAGGAAAATGATAGAAGGAACATTTCTAACATAACTATGACCCTCACTCTTGTATTTTAAATACACAGTGAACATAAGTGAATGAGGAAATTAAATATAATGAATTTATTTAATATATTTCATCAAATTGAAAAGCTATACAAACATGTATTGATTACACTTTAACAGAAATTTGAAGTTACTGATAAATATTACACAAAAAGTCCAAAAGTATAATATTTACTAAAACATGTGCACACATAAATTTTCAAAGTATTGCTTTATCTCCTTCTAGAGATGTTCATGTAAAATGGAAACAGTTATGTGTTTATAAAATAGATGCAGAGTTTCATTAGAGTATTTTTTCTGTTTTCTGCCATATGTATATAATTACATAATTTATAAAAATTAAAACAATGCAAGTTAACAAAAGAAATACAGAGATTTTTTGATTGTTCTTCTTTTTGTACCTAAAAAAGTGCTGGTTTTCACCAGGCAGGACATGTAGAGTATTGTCTCGAATCTGGAATGCAGTGATCCAGCTAAACTGATGCTGTACTGATATCGGATTTTCCCTGAAACTCAACTGATTCAAATATCTCTAACTGCTCAGTGTCTCCAACAGGTGGAGAATAAACTTCAAGGAAATGGTGAAATTGCTTACAAATTGTTTACAAATAATATTCTAAACCTGGCTGTGAGTTCAAGCCAAAATCTGCTCTAAGCTTCCAAACAGTAACACTTTCATTTCTAAAATTAACCATTTGTGCTCAGGCTGAAGAACATGCCAGCTGAAGTGTCTTGTTTGGCTGTAATCTGTGTGTTCAGTAGGAATTTTACCGTGCCTACTGCCAATGTAGGAGAACACCACGTTCAGACTTATCTGACTCCCTTGATTTTAGTCATGATGTTTACTGTTACAGGGAAGTGGAATGAAGTGGTACAGAGACAGATGGCTGGATTGCAGCTCACAATCACCACAGGAAATTCATGAACAGCAGAAGTAAACCACAGAGAAGTCATTAGAAAAAGAAGTTACAGACAGAAAAAAGTTTTGAAGGACAGTAAATATGGAAAAAGAGAGGTTAAAGGCATTAGAGAATTAAAAAAATAAGTTAGAAACTTTTCATGTTTAATTCATCATTATAACAATTGCCACAGAAAGTTATATTTTGTGTAAAAACACATTCTAACATATGTACCAGCAATACTTTGAAAAAGAGGTTAATATTTACAAGAATGCCTGAGTCATATAAAAGGGTAAGGTTTCATATATGAACAGGGACCACAACACAGATATTTAGCCAGTCTAGTTGTATAGAGGGCTTGGATACAACTCAGTAGCAGATTGTTTGCATAGTATCAAAGAGGTCCTACATTCCATCCTCAACACTGAAAATATAAATTGAAATGGGACAAATGAGAACTGTGCTGACCTAGGTAATGCAGCTAAAACTAAAAGAAGTTAGGAACCTCCACATACACACAGAACTGGAGGTGGCTTATCATAAAAGAAGCAGAAAGATATGAGAAATAGATAAAAGAAGAGAGACATAGGCTGACAGATAACTAAAGATTAGTTTCTAAAGAATATTGATATGATCTAAGTATTTTGTATTTCATCCTTCAACCTATGAGGAGGAAACCAAAGATTTGGGTACATTTTAGAAAGATCATGCTAAATAGAGTGCATACAAATCTTTTTTTCCTAATATCTACAGAGATCATTTGTTAAAAATAGGGATGTAGATAGTGTCACAGTTGAAATCCACACTCTGACCATCAAACCCACTTTTAGTTCATTTTAGGATGCCAATATCTTTTATTGGCATCCTAAATCCTAAATAAATATCTTTTATGTTTTGTAGTATGACATAATTGTCTGTTTCCAGTAGCAAACCAAACCAATGACCCTTCACTCTATGTAAAGGAACTGTCTGAATTTCATTGAAAATTTTTATACATTTGGGTTATACATGTATAAACATACTTCTAAAATAAGTAATTAATATGGCTTATATATATATACATTTATATAGGTGATACATGAATATTTATGCTAAACATATAGTGTATAGAATTGCTCAGTTTCACTCTGTACAAAATCATTTCACAAGTTGACCTTCTGAATTCATTAGCATCATTACTAATTGGTTCAAATATTGACTTATATGACATTTAGCAACAGCCTTAATTCACCTACTGAATCTAGCAGAAATAGAACAGACTCTAAAGTAAGTTAATTTTATGTTATTTTATTTTTGCTATGAAAACATTATAAAACATGCTAAAATAGAGGGTGGTATAAAAAACTACAACATGTCCATCATCCATCTTCAAAAACTACTAACTCAAAGTTGATCTTCTTCAATCTAAAACAGTGATTTTCAAAACAGTCAGTTTTGTCCCAAGTGGATATTTGTCAATGCCTGGAGATTCTTCAGCATTCACAACTGTTTTGAATATGTGTGGAGGGGTCTACTGTCATTTACTGGGAATCAGCCAAAGATGCTAGTAAATATGTCACAATGTACAGCTCCTTGTGACAAAATTTCCCATTTCAAAATGTCAGTAGTGGATGTGTTGAAATATGTTAAATCTAGATTCTAACCATTTTCTCTACTTTCCTAGATTATTGTTATGCAAACCCTAAACTCCATATAATCTCACACATAATTTTTTTGGTGTCACTTTAAGATCTAAGGTTTTTGAATAATCTTAAAAACATATCAAATAGATAATTTATTAATGTTTTACATTTGTATATGAAATTTGATACAAGTTAACTTGCATGAGCATTACCACTTAAAATTGTGTATTTGACCCACAGTTGGCAAATATTAATTAGTGAAGGAAACATTAATTTTTACAGGGATAAAGTAAATGTAAACTAGCAGTATGAGAACTTTTTCTTGGAAGGGACAAATAGTAAATATTTTAGGCTTTATGAGTAATGCAATCTCTGCAATGACCTATTTAAACTCTGCTGCTGTACCATGAATGTTGTCACAGACAATACATAAACATATAAACACAGGCATATGCTTAAAATAAACTTTATTTAAAAGAAAATATGGTGAGTGCACAATTTATCCCACAGGCTGTATACGATTTTGAGTTTCAAATGCACATGTTCCATTGATATCCCCTATAGAGACTACGTACATTTATGTCATTTTATATTTGGAGAAAACTACAATTTTTTTCTCTTATGAAAGGCAATTCTTGGGGTTGGGGATTTAGCTCAGCAATATAAGCTCCTGCCTTGCAAGTGCAAGGTCGTGAGTTCAAGCCCCAGTACCGATAAAAAAAAATAAAGAAAGGTAATTCTTTTTATTTCTTTTATTTTATGGAAAAAATATAAAAAATTCATATCAAAATAATAGGAGAATAACAATAGTTATTACAGTACATGTTGTCTTTAAAGTAGTTACTCAGTGTACAAGATATGGTTATAAAAATTTCTCCAATCAATATTAGCACACACTTTCCTTTTTAATGAACTATGAGACACGAATAGTATAACTCACTGGCATTTTTTCCCTTGTTCCTACTGTCATTTCCCCTTTCAACTATCCTTGTTCCTTTTTCCTTTGGACAGTTCCTTCCCATTTCGCAATATTTACTGTACATTCTAGAACTTATTTATTCTTTCAACTTTTCATACCAGCATGACAATATGACGTTTGTACATGCAAGACTGATTTATTTCACTCATGAGTATGGTTGCAAGTTTCATTCTTTTACCTATGAAAGTCTCAAGTTTTCTTTATGGCTAAGTAGTACTCCACTGCATAAAAGGACTACAACTCTTTTATCCATTCCTCAGTTGATGAGCATTTGGGTTATTTTCAAGATTAAGCTATAACAAATTGTGCTGCTATACACATGGGTGTACATATATTGCTGTGGTATGTTGTTTCTAGTCTTCTGGGAAGATACCCAAAAGGAGAATAGCTAGGTGCAATGGAACCACTAAATCCAGGAGTTTCTTTTCTTTCTTTTTTTTTTTTTTTTTTTGTAGCTGGGATCGAACTCACCACTGTGCAGTAGCAGGTAGGTGCTTATGCCGCTGAGCTAATGAGCTAAATCCCCGGCCCCTAAATCCAGTTTTTGACGAATCTCCACACCTATTTCCAGTGGTTGCACCAGTCTACACTCTCACCATCAATGGAGAAGGGTTCCTTTTCCCCCTACAGTCCCTCCAGCATTTGTTATTCGTTGATTGATTGATAATAGCCATATTTTATTGGTTAAATGGAATCTCAGTGTTTTTTTAATTTGCATTTCTCAAGCAAGAGTGATGTTGAACATTTTTTTTGTATATTTCTTTGCCATGTGTACTACTTCATCTGAGAAGCATGTATTTATTTCAGATGTCCATTTTTGGATTTGATGTTTAAATTTGGGGTGTCTGACTTTTTCAATTCTTTGTATGTTCTAGATAAACGTTCTTTGCCTGAAGGACAATTGGCTAACATTTTTTCCCACACTGTGGGTTGTCTTTTCACTTTGTTCGTGGTTTCTTTTTCTTTGCAAGTTTTTTTTTTAATATGTTGAGATCCTAGTTGTTGACTCTTTGAAGTAATACCTGTGTGGTCTAGATTTTGTTTATGAACTCTCTACCTAAACCTATGTCTTCAAGATTTTTGCCTACTAAGGAAGACAATTCTTCAAAGGTATGCTAGCTTTTATACTCTTCATATTCATTTCATTCTTTTGAAAGATTGACATCGTGGGGTAAAAAATGTCACTAGGCCAAGACAGGAGACCTCAGGGGTAAACCTGTAGCAAGTTGATTGAATGAACAAACCAAGGTACTCTTTTGTAAAAATCTCTCTACACTCTTATTCTAAAGGATGAATCATATCTTGGCAACTGGTTGGGATTTACTTTTTATATCAAATTTGGTTCCAGTCATGAAACACGCTCAAACAAAATTAAATGTTTAAAAAAATAAATAGTTTGGCCCCATGTAAAAAAAGAACAGAACTTATTTATATTTCTGTGAGAGTTTGACACTTTTAAGGAACACTCTAATTTGATGTATTGTTCTTAAAGTTCAATTTAGTTTCTGGTTCCTTATAAGTCATCAAAGAATATTTGCTGAGTAAATGAACACATTATTCTAAGATGATGAAAACACATATAGTCATCAGTCATGTAGATCTAAGATTGAATATTCTGTAAATATAAGTATTAATTGACTTGTCCAAAAAAATGTTTCAAACATATACCTGAGTGTGTCAAGAACTAATTAAATTGAATGTAATATTTTCTTTGAATTGAATGCTTTTTCTGTCATGAGCAGACAAATTCAGTATCTACAATCACCTAAGACTATTGACGTATACCTTGGGGTTAAGCAAGTCTAATGTCATGATAGAGTTCTACATAATTTAAGGCTGAGAGCTCTTTCCAGGTGCTAGAATGTCATATATTAGTCCTCAGTAACCATTCATGTAGGCAGCCCTAAACAGGCTGCTAGTTCCTGAGTGTCTATATTTGTGATGATTTGTGAATGAATCACCATGCCCTCCACAGAACTTGGCAACTGGATCAGCGCTTCTGCATCTGGCATTGTACACAATTTGCATATTGTGGAAGTGAAGCACTCTGCAATCTCTGAAGCCTATCTCATTATGGTGTGATGAGCTCATAGCCACGTGCTTTCCATCTTTAGTTCTAATTTCAGTGCAGCCATAGTTAAACCTAAGGACACACATACATAGCTTATGGATAATGATTCGATAAACTGTTTTTAGATTAGTAAACTTAAGCAGTTAAATTAAGACGTCAACTTACTAGAGTGGAAAAGAGGACAAGCAAAAGTTTTCAATACGAGTTTTAAAAAATGTGTAAGAATACTTTGAGTTACTTTAACTGAAAACAGTTCTAGAAGTAATTATTAAACTTTAAACTAGCTACATAGCATATATTTGGTTTCCATGAAAAAATTTTAAAAAGTATACATTCATGTGAACCATATGATAAAAAATGTTGCAAAATTCAAATGTAACCATATTTCTTCTATTCCTTATGTATTTTGATTTCATTATTATTTAAAAAGAAAGAATAAATGAGCATATTGGAGTCTGAGTTTAAAATTTTTTTAGCATGTATATTTAAAATCAGAATCAACAGAAGAAAAATTTTTGTGACAAAGTCTTACTGCATAATTCAGGTTTGAGCTCACTACATAGCCCAGTATGACCTCAAACGCACAGCAATCCTCCTGCCTCAGCCTCCCAAGTGCTGGGATTACAGCATATGCCACCACGCCCAGCATAATCAACAGAAAATTTTATGTGTGCCTTGGTGCTAGTACCCATTGAATAGTTTACAATGAGACATAAATAAAGGAGACACAATAACAATAAATTGTCCATTACTATAATAATTCCAAATCAGGGCCGGGGATTTAACTCAGAAGCATGTAGCCTGACTTGCAAGCACGAGGTCCTGAGTTCGATCTCTGGTGCAAAAAAAAAAAAAAAAAAGAGAAAAAGAAAAAAATTTCAAATCAATAAGTAAATCAAATTTTAAAAAAGAATTCCAAATCATATGAATCACTAATAATTTAAAAATGTTTTCTAGAAGCAACAGTTCTAGCTCCAGGATTCAAAATCCCTGTAGATATACTAGTTCTCCATATTTTATTCATCACATGAAGGATAATTTTGAGAATAAATTTTTTGGACTTAATGGATTTAGCATGAACACATGAATTGATGTATTAGTAAATAATTGAGGAAAGATTACTAATTAAGACTTCTCAGAGTATTTTTATAGTACAGAGGAAGGAAGGAAGTTAAATACAAAATAAAAATGTCTTTTCTATGCTAACAAAATATTTGCCTAAAAAACATCAATTTATTTTGTTTCTTCATATACTCACAGTTGTGGTTCATTGTTTGTAAAATCCAATGAAAACTCTGTTGATATATTGTCACACAGCCCAATTATCAAGTGCTAACTTTTCATGGAATTGCTTTAAGAGGAAAAGTATACATACATGTATGTACATATGCATAATACAAACATGCATATTTCACAAATACTTTTTGCAAATTCTTTTGAAATTCAAAAGCAAAATCTACATAAGTAGGCATAGCATAACTGCCTTGACCATGAAGATTTTATTTTAGTTAAATTCACTATGCTGTCACTCCAATACCTATAAAACCAGGAGTTTACAATGTTGCAAAAACTATTTCTTTTTTAATTACACAGTAATTTGTAATCTTGCAGAGGCTAATTACAGCATCTCCAATGTAGCTTTATTGTAGTAATTCAGTGAGATAACGAATTTACAGCATTTCATGTGGTTTATCGCACAAAGTACATGTTTAAAATATCAGTACATTATTCAGGATTTTTAGTTTAAGTTAATGAAAGCTTAAATTTTAAGAGGTATTATTTGGTCCATATAATCAAAAGCCCACCAATAGGTCTTAATTGGACCTGGCTAGATCATAATGCTAAAAAAATGTCATAGTCACATTCCCTCATCTCACAGACCTGCTTTTCTCTCTTTTGACTATTGTTCTCATAGAAGGTCTAAACACAACACGACATGAGCAGCATCCACAATGCAGAGTTTCATAGAAAAAGGAAAGATCATTCACTGTAGCCCTGGCAATAACTTCAGAAAGACTCTTGCCTAGCCAATTAGTGAGGCAAGGAAAAGGAACTCTTTGGGGAGCACTAAAGGATCTCTATTCCTGCTTTGAAACTACACGACTAATCAGAAAAACTGTGGGTGATTACGGGGTCATTCAATAAAGGAAAATATAATTGAAAGGCAAAAAGACAAGTCAACTACAGCTATAACTTATTATTGTAATGATTATTATTATCATTGTTCAACTCACTTAAAAGGTTCTTGAACATTTCTTTTAGCATTTTATTTTCTATTATATTTTCTCAGCTGTCATTGTATTTCCCAAAGATTCATTTCTATCTTGTAGCTTAAACTGGCTAATTGTAAACATTAAAATGACTCATCTAGCTGGGTAAATAGAATGTTTACATTGTACAAATTTGTTCAAGTTTACCTACGAAATAAAATAAGGATCTAGGCCTTTTAGGAAGTGATCACCATGTAAAAACTGTGTTTATTGGAATATGCAATGAAAATAAATGCTTATTTTAGATATTTAAATCTAGAAAAAAATGATCATTAATGATTCAAAAATAATGTGCTACAGAGGCTAAAAGCATGACTGAACAATACTTCTCTTATTTGTAGCCTGACTCCTATATATATCTGGCAAAATGCAAAGTTTTTCAGCATAGAAATAAAATGGGTGGAATAAATATCAGATGTTTTACAACATTTTGCTATTGTACAAAATATTTTTCTTGCTTTCATCCTTAGCCAATTGAAACAAAGTTAAAAATTAACAGCATACTCCAATCCTCCAGATTAATATGGATATTTTCAAAGAAGATAGTATTCATTGTATCCACAAGGGGAAAATGATAGAAGAGCACAATGCTATGCTCTTGGTTTTGTCATGGCATTTTTAACATAAGATAGAAATGTACATTTAATGATGTTAATTTTGAAGTTTTCCTATTAGTACATTACTAACACAGTATATTTATCATACTTAATAAAGCAATATTGATGCATTGTTATTAACTAAAATCAATTCTTTATTTTGAATTCTTTCCTTTTTACTAATGTACTATTATTTCTCCTGTTCCAGGATCTCATCTTGTATGTCACATTTCCTCTTATTTCCCTAGCTTTTTCATAGCTATGACAGTTTTCTAGGCTTTCCTCCTTTTTGATGACCTTGATAATTTTGAAGATCACTACTCAGGCTTTCTACAAAATGTCCTTCAGATGATGTTTGTCTGATGTGTTCTCATATTTATACAGAATTACGGGTTCTAGAAACAAGGAACACAGATAACTTGCTGTTTCTTAGTGTAAAGATGAGAGTGACAGTTTCCAAGTTCTTTAAATATCAGAGCTGAAACAGAACTCATGAATATTTAAGCAAATTCTTAGACACGGAAATGATTTGTATCAGAATTGTTTAAATGGAGGTTAGAAACAGAACTACAGATCTTCTTAGATATTCAGTTCATGACTTTTATCCTAAGAATGGAAAAGTGACTCTGGCTGAATTGCATTCCAGTACATTTTCCTGAAAGCATTTTACCTTGGTTGATGTTCATGCACATGAAAAATCAGTGATGGGGCAAATATTTTTTTGTCTTGAATGGGAACAATCTGATTGAATAAGAAGTAAATCTCTTTAAGGTTACATCACAAAGATAGAAGCAAAATTGTCAAAGAAATCAATGACTTAGTTATCCTCTATAGAATACTTATAATATGGTCAGATAAATCAGAGTGATGTCTCATATAATAACTGCTATCTTTCTTTTTCATCCTTGTCAGAATTCAATTTTAAGAAGGAAGATATCTGAGAAAGCCAAGCATTGTACGTGCCCTCCACCAAAAAAAAAAAAAAGGCAAATGAACAAAAAGCACTACGCATAGGCAAACACATTCAATCTATAGAAAATCAATGATGAAAAAATTGGAAGAAGCCAGAGAATAACAAATACTTCCTTATTGAGAGGCAAAGAAAAAAATGTCTGGCTTCCCAAGCATAAGGGAATAAAGTAAAAAATATAAAGTATTGAGTTTAAAAAATATCACCAACCTAGAGTCCTATATCCTGCAAATCTACCTTTTAAAAGAAGGGGAAAGGAGATTTGGAAAGTGGGGAGAGGGAACAGCAGAGGAGGAGGGCAAGTAAAATTAAGATACCACATATGTATGCATCAATCTCCTAAAATGAATGCAATTATTATGTCATGACATATACTACTACTAAAAAATATTGGAAAAGAAGTAAAAACTCATGCAAACACTGAAAAAATGAGTTGCCAGTAAAACATCTTTGAAAGAAATTTTAAAAGTAGTACTTCAGCAAAAAGAAAAATAATACAGGTCAGAAAACCATTTTAGCATAAAAAAGGAAGAATATTACAAAAATTAAGAAAGGGGAAAACAAAAAACTAATTTTCATCTTAACTTATGTAATAGATAATGGTTTGCTCAAAACAATAAAGTAACAATATATTTGATGATTATAACCTATAAATCAATGAAATGAATGATGGCAATAACTAAAAGGACAAAAGGAAGGAATTAAGAATACTTCGTTGAACTAACAGAGAATTAGTACTGTTGTTATCTATCTTGCACACTTAAACATACATACTTAGAAGTTGTTCTTTCCTTTTGAGTACATTTTGGATCTTATTAGTCTTTCAGTTTATTATTATTATTTATTTTGTACACTAGAGAGGCAATATGATATTTACAATTGTGAGTGATTTATTTCACTTATGAGTATAGTCTTGTTTATGCTGTCATTGTTTGATTGTTCATCTTTTATGCTTTGATTTTGTAACTTGAGCAACTACTTGCAAGATAACAATGTGTAATATATTAACTAGTATTGATTTCTTACTGTTATTTTTTTGAAATTCTTTATGACTTCTACATTTTTTTTCTGTTTTGCTTTTTAAAATTAAAAAATAAAATTAAAAACATATTGTGCTATAATAAAGTCCATAATGAATACATTCATTGTGAGGTATTGGTATGCATGTATAATACATCCTAATCCTTTTGATATCCTCTTCCACTTCCCTTCCAACCTGTCCAGTCTCAAGAGTTTGGGTTTGGGAGTGGGCTGGCATACAAATACTCCATAAGAGTTGCATAAAAACAACACTCTACTCCCAAATTCAAACCCTAACCCAAAATATTAAGATCTCTGGAATTGGAGACTTGGTCAAAGAGTTGGAACTTCATGAAGTTATTACTGTGTTCACAAGGAGAAAATAAATAGAGCTCATTTATTATCATGGGAAGAGATGGTTAAAGGGCAGCTATCACAAAAGATTACAAGGTACATTTTAGTCACTCTCCTTGGTAAGACACAATAATCAACATCCACAACTTAAAGGAAATGAGTTTATTTGGTTCACTATTGAGGAGTCTCAGTCCTTATGTGGTCAGCCAAATACAAGGTAGGAACCACAAGGTAAAAAGACCTGGATAAAGGAAAGCTACTCTTCTTATGGCATCCAAGAAGCAGAGAGAAGAAAGGAATCAGGAAGGGAGATATATCTTCCAAGTAAAGCCCCTGGTAAGTCACCTCCAACCAGTTCCCTAAACACCTAACAAGTTAGCTGTGGTGGCCCCATGATCAAATCACCTTCCAAAACCCATTCCCCCCCCAGAACATGCAGCTTGTGAGGAGGCCATTCCAGTTCTAAACCATAAGAACATTCCTCATTAGGAAGTAAGCATGTTGACAGATTGATTTTAGACATCTCAGCTACCATAATTGTGAAAAATAAAGTCTATGAAGCCACCCATTATATGCCATTGTGCTATAGCAATCAGAGCTGAATAGAAGAGCACTAAATTAACAAAGTGAAAAAAGAATTACTATTTCAAGAAAAAAAATTATAATCATAAAAAATACTTGATTATAATCATGAAAAGAAGAAAAAGGGTGGAACAAGAGCATCAAATAGAAAACAGTAATGAAATATGGCATATATTAATTTTATCAATTATCATTTAAAATGTTTATGATCTATATTTACCAGTTAAAGACAGAATGTTCATAATGTTAAGAAAAAGACCCAACCATATGCTGTCTGAAGCCCATTTTAAGTTTAAAGATAAAAACTAGATTTAAAATAAAATCATTCCATGATAATATTAGTTAAAAGAATACAAAAGTCACTCATTGTATTAGTTTGAAACAGAACAAACATACAAAAGAAAACCCTGACATTACAAAATGAAAGTACTCAATATTTAGTAAGACAGATTAATTCTTGTTTTTATACCTAACAACAAAGTATTAAAATGTGTAAGAACTGATAGAACTAAAATGGAAATAGATGAATTCACAATTATAGATAGGAACTTCAACCATATTGATTAAAAATGCTTAGATATAACTAAACTATCAGATAATCAGAAATGACACTGGTGAACTTAACACTGCCATCCATCAATTTAATGTAATGAATTTATAATTACTGCATCCAACAAGAGCAGAAAATATATTCTCAAGCTCACATGAAACAGTAATCCAGATAAACCAAAGTCTGGTCCATGAAACACAACTTAACAAATTTAGAAGAATAGAAATCATACAATACATGCTCTCATAATATAAAGAATTAAAACACAAAACCAGAAGAATACCAGGAAAAATCCCCAACTATTTGGAGAATAAATTACAAATTTTTAAATTCAATCTGAGTCAAATAAGAGATCTCAAGAGAAGCTAAAAATAAATATACAACTAAATGTAAAGTGAAATCTAAGCTATCAAAAGTTGTGAGATATAGTGAAAGTGGTACCTAAATTAAAATGTATAGCACTGAATGAGTACATCAAAAAGGGAAAAACACCAAACTCAGCTACTTAAAATTACACCTTACAACAGTGCAAAAAGAAAATAAAATGAAATCTTATGTGATTAGAATAAAAATAATAAAAAATAGAGAAAGAATAATTAAATCAATGAAATCACAAGCCAGTTTTTGAAAGGATCAATAAACCCTGCTTTATATAGTTCACATGAAAAAGGTTGAAAAAAAACTTGGGAGAACACAGATGTTTAATAGAGTGTGGAGTTGACCTTATTTAGGGGAACCCATGGAAGCTCAGCTCACACTATTTTAAGAGGAAAAGAGAAATTGGCTTCCACAAAGTAAAATCAAGCATTGGTATTTGAAATTCATGGACATTTAAGTGAGCAAACACAGTTTACATGTAATGTTTTATCTGAGATTATTCTCCTCCTACATAGGTGTAATTATCAAATGAACTCACCTTTCACGGAATAAACTGGAAAGATAGCCTCCCTTTTATAATAATATAATACCCACCAAATAATTTCTAGAAAAGAAATGTGTATATAATTCTGGCTTGACTGTTATACCTATTAATGCACTAATTCTTGAGGACAGTGAATCACATCACCTATGAGTATGGCAGAACACTTGTTACATCCTTCCACACATGTGTTATTCAAGGGGTTATTTATCTGAATGAAAACTGGGCAATGATAAAAGGAGGGTAAGGGCCAAATAAGAGAGAATGAGCTGATGGGCTCAAAAAGGAAGAGAGGAAGAGATGGTACCTGCCTATGGAACCAGCAACAGGAGATTACAATTAACAGCAGGATTTTCAATATTTAAACGCTTATCTGTATAGGGAGGCAGTGGGACCCAAAATAAGCAGCGCACCCTATGGGAGTGAAAGGGGACAAATTGTCTAAAAAAGGAAGGCAGAGGATATTGTTAATAGGGTAACAAGATTTAAAATCTACATTATTCTCACCACTCTGCTTAGATGGATTACATGCTGTTCCAGTTTTTCTACTTACATTAGATTTGAGGACATGGTCAGCTATTCCAAAAATAAGAGGGCATATTAGGGTAATCATCCTTAATTTCCTATCAACTTAATCTGAAGCCCTGTATAACTTATACTGTCTTATTTGAATCTGGTTTGTTAGATTGCTGTTTTGTATTGACTGATTTTATTCAAATCTGTTATGATTGATAGCATCAAGTCTAAGAGTATAGGCAACTACACTGAAGATGATAAGATTCACTAAGATACTCACTCTGATTTTATTATTACCTGCTTTTGAAGTCTTATAGTGTCTCCAATGCTTCGTTTTTATTAATGTTGTTATATACTGCTGAGACAACATGGTAACCATTGTAGATCACCTTGTATTGTGGTTTTATATGACTTTTTTTGCTTCATGCTTTTCTAGGAATTGTTTTCTTTTGTCTTGCTTTGTTTTGTTTTTCTCTCTAATACAGAAAGGATTGATATATATGTAGAGACTCATGCGTGTGTAGAGCTTATAAACAGTTTATGATAACCAACTATATAATGTTTGTTGAAATGAACAACTACTTTGAAAAAAAAGAGACATTACAGTACCCAGTGCTGATTCCATAATGTAGTGATGTGAAATCCAGCAATACTATCATTCTTTGCTCAAATTGATTTTAGCTTGCTTTGTTTTGTTTAAGTTCAACACAAATGAAGGTATGGACAGCTGTTTTGAAGAGAATAAGAGACACTATGACAGCCATTCTTGGCTTCCCTATTGTCTGGTCTTGAAGACCTGAAACACCTTCCTCGTCCTGTTCAGATCAGTTCCATACTAAGTTGTTTCATGTGCATTCCCTGTATGTGATGATATGGACAACTACTTGGAAGAAAACAAGAGTCAATATGATAGAGAGTGAATATCTACGATTGTCTAGCTTTGAACTTTATGTCTCTTACATTGCTTTCTTGTGATCCACTTTGTTCTGTTTTGTTGTGCTTAGTTTTAAACCTTTTGGTATCACTGCATGTATGTTTAAGTGTGTAAAATGAATGATCATATTACTGTTTTTGTCAGATCATGGAGCCAAACTGTTAACAGTCTCACTGTTTGAATGTCTACTTTGCATGTTTCAATTTTGTAATTTGAACAACTATTTCCAAGATGTCAGTATGTAATTTATCAAGTAATGATTTCTTAGTGGGTTTTTTTTGTTCTTTTCCTTTTTCCTTGGAATTCTGTATTGTTACTACCCTTTATTCTGTTTTGTTTTGTTTTGTTTTTTCTCTTTGAATAAAATTTAAAAAATCAAAAAAATATTTAAATTCTTAAATTCCAGTCTATGGGCTGTTTCTTTTATTGAAAGAAATTACTACAAGGGTCACTCTATGTAAATTAATATCATGGTTTTGTTTTCGGTAAATTGAAAGCCCTGTACTATACAGTTGGCTCTATAAATACAGCACAATTGTTCTGTCCATTACCTTGTCAACATTGTCTATTAGAGTGAGATTATTTACATTTCGCACCAAAGCACAGCTCTTTGAACTAAGAGTAGTTGCTGAGTTCAAGGTGACATAGATAATTAGTTTCCTTGTTTTGGAATCCTTCAATTATTAATAGAAAATGTCCTTTCTCACCCCCTTCTCATACTCATAATTATTATTAAAACTTAAATCTATACATATCTCTTCCGGGCTTATTGGTGTCCAGAGGATTGATCAACATATGGTTTTGCATATTTCTAAAAGTAAGTTGTGTTAATGATTTCACTTCATTCTTTATTTTAAAAAAAGATTATATTCTTTGTCCCTTTAAAATTCAATGGATTTTAATTTGGTCATTTTCAATTGCTTATTTTTATTAATGGGATTTTTAAAACTGACTTGACAATTAGGACACATCAATGCCGTTCATTAATCTAATACCAAAAAAAAGAGAAACTATACATTTTTCATACAACTCTGGAATTTCAAGAAAATCAAAACAAAAGGGAAAAACTCAAACAAAAATAACAAACTTTAATTTCTGTGAATTATTTTTTTCCATTTTCTCTATCATTAATTTTGCAATAGTTATTTATGAAGTAAGACTCAATATTTGAAAAGATTTCTCTCTCTCTCTCTCTCTCTCTCTCTCTCTCTCTATATATATATATATATATATATATATATATAGTATCTAATATTGCCTTCATACATTTGCAGAGAAAATAAGACCCGTACTAAAAACAACAGATGTGAGGACAGATTTACTTGGTAATGATATCTTCATAATTCTGTGGGTTTGACTGGAGTTAGCAGCCAAGGGCTTCCATACACCTTAAAATTGAAAAAAAAAATCTAGTCTATTCAATGCCAATTTTGTGTTTTTAATTTTACAATTATGAAGGATGGTAGCTTCTTGTTATGTCTGTTCTAAACTAAAAACTGACTATCACTTGCACATCACACACAGGGTTGCAATCATTCTAATAATGGTATGTCACTCTAACCTTTGAGTGTCAGAGGGCAAAAACAATTTCTACTGTAATCCTTTTCATAGCTGCTCTTTCATCCTTCATATTTGACTTACTTGAGCCAAAGAATAGTGTTTCTTAGATTTTTTGCTTAAAGGATCAAGGAATACAATAACCAAAAATTGGAAGAAATAATCACAACAGTGCAAATCACAATTATAATAAATCTGGATATGTTCCTTTTTAAACAACCACAAAGTAAAATATTTTCTTATACTAAAAAGCCCCCATGTTTACCTGAAATGTCTGAAAAATTATATTAAGATTAAATACACCCAGAGGAAAATGATAATTCTTTGCTCCAAGAAGTCCCAAATATGCACTGTAATGTTTGTCACAAGTGAATTTGTATTTAATTTAACAAAGTAAGAAAATAAAGAAAATCTGATAAAAGTATATTGAATAATGAGAAAATAAAAATCAATATTTGAAAAGAAAAATAAAATGTGTATTGTTGTTTATATCTTTAGAAAGAACAACACAAATGCAGTCAATTTCAGTTATAAAAATCACCAATAGTGAGATGATGAAGTAGAAAATGTTATACATTTATTTTAAGAACAAAGGATAAAATATATTCAAATTGAGAAAGTAACATTGCTGACACAGTCTTGTTGATAGTAATAAATGGGAGAAACAGATTTTATGGAATTAGTACCATTTTAAATTTTCATAAACAATTAAATGCCTCTTTTATTTAATAGCTGATAAAAATGTTTCAGTTGATTTAAGAACTGGGTTTTCAGCTGGGCATGGTAACACAGAACTGCAATCTGAGCACATAGAAGGATGAGGCAGGAGGATCACTGTGAGTTCAAGATTAACCTGAACTTCATAGTGAAACTGTCTCAAAAAGACAAAAATAATTGTGTTTTAATTTTTAAAAAAACTTATGTAATAAAATACAAATTAACCTGAAATACTTGGAAGGGATCATTGTATTTGAATTACTTCTTGGAAAACCAAAAGTAATCTGCAAAATCAGTTGATACTTCCTTTTTTCTGAATTTGGTAGACAATTTAAATTTAGAGATGATGTCCCCATAACATATATTTTCCTCATTTACCTACTTTCTGGGATCATTTCATTATATGTTTTCTAAAATAAACTTCTATATTTGATAGTTTCTTTCAAATGAAGGTAGTCTGTTATTTAGTGTTTTCTTCTTGATTACCAAATGAGTTAGCTCTACAGGTAAATCAATTTTTTAAATTAGCTAATATAGAAAGATCAACAAAGTAAAGATTTCCCTGCCTTGTTCCCCTACTGACCCCTTTGTAAGCCAAATATTTAGTTAATATTTTTTTAATTTTACTTTTTATTTTCACTTCTTTATGTATCACTGTCTTAGCTTACTTATTGTTAAGATAAAATACCCAACACCCAAAGTTAAAGGAGAAAATATTGATTTTAGCTAATGGTTTGTAGAAGTTTCAGTTCACAGTCGGCTGGCTCAAAGGCAGGGCTGCCTGGCACAGGCAGAAGGCAACAAGCAGCAAAGTGGTGAAGCAGAAAGTAATGACAGCAGTCTTCTTTCTGTCACTTATATTCTATATAAGTCCATCAAAAATTACAAAAATACTATGTAAATATCCATATTTATCTTCATCTTATTTCTAAAAATTTAATTACTTTTCCTGCTATTACAAATAGTATAACACTTTCCATTTATTTGACATAGATTATTAATATCCAATAACAAACAATTTTCTATCAATTTTGTAGTCAGCTACCTTATCACTGTATTTTCATTTGTATTTAAAAAATGAAAATGAACCCACAGAATTTTGCTATCAAAATATGTATAAGTTTTACTACTATAGTAATTTTTCATAGCAGTGATAATTATGAATGCTTTTCCAACTCTTGCTTTGTTTGTCTTTTTTTTTTGGTACATGGGATCGAACTCACAACCTTGCGCTTGCCAGGCAAGCACTTAGGCAACTGAGCTAAATCCCCAGCCCTCTTTGTTTTTCTTTTTAGACAGGGCTTCAATGTGTAGTTTAGGATGACCTTGAACTATAGTCCAGGATGGCCTAAAACTCGCAGTGATCCTCCTGCCTCAGTCTCCTGTGTGCTGAGATGACAGGTGTTCACCACTACACCTGGCATCTTCTCCAACTTTAATAAGGTTACTTCAACAAGATAGCAAGAAGCATGCTTTTGGTTTGAGATGTGTATGTTTCATTTTAAACAAGTATCCATTGATCTGTATTGTTTTAAAATTAAGCTGACTTTCAAGGTACCTCAGAATCTATAAAAAAATCATATGCTTACCTCTCTTGTACTTATTAGGATGCTGAATTGACAAAATATCATTGTTTGATACATTATAAACAAATAACATTTAAATATTATTATGAACTCTATTTAATGTACCAGAGACTATAAGTTCTTAAGAATTTAATTTTTTGTCATTTTATTTGACTTTATATTTACTTTCATTACATGTTTGCAGTACATAATGATGACATTCACTATAGGGAGCTGGAAAATGTGAATAACATATTTCAACTCCTTCTTTTACCCACTTCCTCCCACCTAATTTTTACTTTTCCAGCACCAGATTCATTTATTTATCTTATAGGGCCTTATGAAGTTAATCACACGTACAGCTTGAAAAGTAGACTAATAGACCACAACACATAAAATGTTTAAAATAATTATATTAAGTCAAGGTACACTTTGACACATAGTCCATGCTGGATTACAGTATCTTTTCTGTTGTTTTTCTCTTTTTCCTATTATTTGTCATATATATATATATATATATATATATATATATATATATATATACACACACACATACATATGTATATATACACATATATATATACATATATACATATACATATATATGTATATATACAGTGTGTGTGAGAGAGGGAGGAAGTTTTTCATATAAGAGAAACCATGTGATGTTTAAGCTTGTGTGTCTGAGTTACTTTACTTAACATCATGGTCTCAAGGTGCATCCATTTATCTAAAAATGACTCAAGTTTATCCTTTATGGCAGAGTGTTACTTTGTTTAGTATAAATACCATATTGTTTTAGCCATTTACCTCTTGAAGACAAATCAACTGTTTCTAAGATTTAGCTACTATTAATTTTACTGCTATAAACATGAATATGCATATATCACTGTGGTATGCATTTAGTTGTTCTGGTAAGCTACCTAGGAGAGTAACTGGGTCAAGTGGAATTTCTATTTTAGTTTTTGAGGAATCTCCATACTAATTTCCATAGTGGTTGTACCAGTCTATGTTTTCAGTTCAATTATTTTATTATCATTAAATTTGAGAAAGCATTTATATATTATTATTGGCAGTCCTTCATGAGACATATGAAATGCCAATATTTCCTCTGATTTTATAGTTTTCATTGTTATTTTAAACAATCTCTTCAGAGGACCAGAAATGTTTAATTTGATGAACAACATAATTTTTTCATTAATAAGTTTGATTTTTGTGCCATATTCAAAACTTTTGTCTACACAAAGAATTTTGTATGTTGCCCTCCAGAAAACTTTAGTTTTCATTTTAACATATAGTTAATTGATACTTTTTAAATTAATATTTGTTAAGAGTATGAGGTGTGAGTGTATTAAAATTTTTTGCTTTTGGGCTTTTAATTTCTTGAAAAGTCTGGTTTTTCATCACTAAGTATTGGGACAATTTTATCAAAAATCAACTTAGTTAAGCATTGACAACCAACACAAGCTAGAAATCTGGTATTCTGCTCAGCTTTAGAGCTAGTATGGCCCTGATAATACCTGATTTCAGACTTCTGGTATCCAGAACTATAAGAGATAAGTTTTTGCTGCTTTATAACAAAAAATCTATTTATAAGACCCATTTGGATATGCATAGAACTTCATAGCATTCTTCCTATTGCTGTAATTCCCTAGCCTTATTGCAATTGTCTCTCATCACTAATTGCAACAACCATTTGAATAGAATCTCTCCTTACCAAATACAAATTTGGTTCTTACTTGACAGTTCATATTACTGTGAGTCAGACAGAGTGCTATATTCATTTTAGTATTAATGCCAAATTCTAGGACTTTCTGTGTCCTTTCCTGGCTGGAAAATAAAGGCCCGTGATTCTGAGTCTCAGCTCCTAAAAGCCGGTATTCTGGACATTATCATTTTTAGCATGCTTACAAGGGTTTTTATTTTTGTGTTTTTTATTCTTTCTGGAAAAGGGAACTATTTGATTCTTCCTGCCAAGGCTATTCTGTTTTCTTTTTGTTTTTCTAGCCTGAGAATTTCATGTGGGAATTTCCTTGGATGACTGAAGACCTTCAGATTTCAGTGTTCTCACAACTCTCATCTCCAGACATTGACAAAGAAGTGTTTTTTCAATTCTTCAACCAGGAAAATGGCACAGGGAATCCTTTGCACTCTGTCTCCAGAGATTATGTACAGACTTCCCTCAGATCTCTGACCATGAATATTATTTTAAAGGAATCCTAGAGCTTTCCAATTTTGTTTAAACTATCTATTAATCTTAGGGGTTGCTCTTACTGTTATCCTGACTATCCAGCCCACCTCATAGTTAGACATTAAGGTATTGACACAGTCCGATTTCTTCTGAAATGAAAAAATTTCCCACTGCAGCGAAGTTTTAATTTCACTGCTCTTTGGGAAACTTGAGATCTCCCCAAAGTGGCTCATCTAAGATTTCTTCCTTAGCTCCATTTTTCTCACTTCTTTTTCTTTGTTGCTGTTACCATCTGAGAACTTTACTTTGGCTCCTCTGACTCCTTTGATACTTTCACATTTGGTATGTCGACGGTCAACACCTCTACCTCCCTCATCTGTGAAAGGCATTTCCTCTCCTTTTTTGGCCTTCAATTGTCTATGTCCTTGGAGATTCTATTCTTTGCATTTGTTTTTCATGGCAAAACAGCTCTAGACGCTCATGCACACCAACAGCAAACCCCTGAAGCTGACAATCTAATTGGATACAGATTGGATGTTTTATACACTCAGGACACTGTAAGATACCACATTGTCTTCTTAATCTTTCCTCAATCCATGGATGCCAATCTAGACTCCATTCTCCATCAGACTATACATGCTGCAAAGAAAATATTGAAGATGTCACGATCCACATCTTACAGAAATGCTTCCATTGTTATATTGAAAAGTAACTTCAAAGTGTTTCATCTAACAGAAAGACAACCCTGGCAATGTACAGTATCCAGTGCTGACTCCATAATGTCACGATGTGAAATCCAGCAATACTATCACTCTTTGTTCAAAGTGATTTTAGCTTGTTTTTTTTTTTTTTTTGTTCAAGTTAAATACACATGAAGGTATGGACAGCTGTTTTGAAGAGAATGAGACACTATGACAGCCATTCTCGGCTTCCCTCTTGCCTGGTCTTGAAGACCTGAAACGCCCTCCTCGTACTGCTTAGATCAGTTCCATACTATGTTGTTTCATGAGTAATCCCTGTATGTGACAATATGGACAACCATTTGGAAGAAAACAAGAGTTAGTATGATAGTGAATATCTTCTATTGTCTAGCTTTGAACTTTATGTCTCTTACACTGCTTTCTTGTGACCTGCTTTGGTCTGTTTTGTTGTGTTTAATTTTACCCTTTTGATATAATTGCATGTATGTTTGAGTATGTAAGACGGATGACCATATTCCTGTTTTTGTCAGATCGTGGAGCAGAACTGTTAACAGTCTCACTGCTTGAATGTCTACTTTGCATGTTTTAATTATATAATTTGAGCAACTATTTCCAAGATGTCAGTATGTAATTTGTCAAATAATGAATTCTTAGTGGGGTTTTTTTTGGTTCTTTTTCCTTTTTCCTTGGAATTCTGTATTGTTGCTACCCTTTATTCTGTTTTGTTTGGTTTGGTTCTATTTTTCTCTTTAAATAAAATTTAAAAAAATAAAATAAAAGCTGTTAGAAAAAAGGCACAACTCACCGATCAAGGAAAAACCCATTACAATCATGGCAGACTTTTCAGCACAAACCCTCAGGTCAACACATGCTTGGAGTGAGGTATTCCAAGCCCTGAAAGAAAACAACATTCAACCCAGACTGATGTACGCAACAAAACTTACATTCAAATTTAATGGAGGAACAAGATACTTCCATGAAAAAGAACAACTGAAGAAATTCATCTCCACCAAACCAACCCTAGAAAGAGTATTGAAAGACATAATAGATAGAGATAAAAATGACTACAACCTTCAAAACAACAACAGAAAGAAACCACCAGGTAGGACAAGCAATGAAACAAGGGGGAAAATCAGAAAGCAAACAACTGGAACATAACAAGGCAAAGTTGAGCAAGTACATACCACTTATAAACAAATATAAATGGCCTCAATTCACCTATCAAAAGAAATAGGTTGACAGAATGGATCAAGAAACAGGATCCCACAATATACTGCATACAACAAACATATTTGACTCAAAAGGAAACTCACAGATTAAAAATCAAAAGAGGAAAACAGTATTCTATACAACAGGAACCCAGAAAAAAGCAGGGGTAACTATTCTATTTTCAGACAATGTGAACTTCAAACCCAAAATGATTAAAAGAGATAAAGAGGGTCACTACATAATCATTAGTGAAAAAATTCAAAAAGAAGAACTAATAATCATAAATATATATGCTCCACATACAGGATCACCCAACTATATAAGACAGATACTAACAGACATGAAAAACCAAATACATAAGAACACAATTATGATAGGAGACCTTAACAGCCCATTGTCACAAAGAGATCAAATAGACAAAGAGTCAGCAAAAAATAACAGAAGTGAATCATACTTGTGAGCAACTGGACTTAGTAGATGTATACAGAGTTTTCCACCCAACCACCTCAGAATACACAGTCTTCGCAACTGTGAAAAGAACATTCTACAAAATAGACCACATATTATCCCAGAAAACATTGTTAAGTAAATGCAAATGTATTGAAATTATCTCATGTGTAATATCTGACCATAGCGCACTGAAATTGGAAATTAATGGCAAAAGAAATTGCAAAGTCTGCATAAATATATGGCAATTAAATAACAACTTTGTGAACAATTAGTGGGCTACAGATGAAATTAAAGAAGAAATAAACAATACCTACAATTCAATGAAAATCCAGAAACAACATACTCTCTTCTGTGGGATGCAATGAAAGTGGTCTTAAGAGGGAAATATGTATCAATAAATTGTCATATCCAGAAAACAGAACGAGAACCAATAAAAAATGTAATGCTTCATCTCAAGGTTCTAGAAAAAGAAGAACAAGGTAAACCAAAAGCTCATAGAAGAGAGGAAAATGTAAATATTAGAGCAGAAATCCATGCAATTGAAACTAAAAAAAAAAATACAAAGAATTAATAAATCAAAAAGCTGGTTTTTAAAGAGAATAAACAACAGTGACAAACTTCGAGATAATCTTATCAAGACAAAGAAAGAAAAAACCCAAATTCATGCAATAAGGACCAAAAAGAGGGAAATTGCTACAGATTCCATGGAAATTCAAAACATCGTGAATATCTACTTTGAAAATCTCTATTCACATACAATGGATAACACAGAGGAAATGGACACATTTCTAGAAACATATGAACTACCAAAGCTCAACCAAGATGCTATATCTATTTTGAACAACCCAATATCAGCTATTGAAACTGAAGATGTAATTCAAAACATACCAAGAAAGAAAAGCCCAGGTCCTGATGGATTCATGGCTGAATTCTACAATAAATTTAGAGAAGATTTGATGCCAATACTCCTTTAAATCTTCAATGAAATTGAAAAGGAAGCAATCTTCTCTAACTCATTCCTGGAGGCAAGTATTATTCTCATACAAAAACCATAGAAAGACCCAAACAAAAATGAGTACTATAGGCATGAATATTGATACAAAGATTCTCAATGAAATACTGGCAAATAGAATGCATTAAATCATCAAGAAGATTATACACCATGACCAAGTGAGATTCAATCCATAAATGCAGAGATGGTTTAACATATGCAAACCAATAAATGTAGTACACCACATCAACAGAGCCAAAAACAAAAACCACATGGTCATCTTAGTAGATGCAGAAAAAGCTTTTGATAAAGTCCAACATATGTTCATGATAAAAACTCTTCAAAAACTCGGAATACATAGTGTCTACCTCAGTATGTTAAAGGCCATCTTATAAACCAACAGCCAACATTATACTCAACGGAAAAAAACTGAAAGCTTTCTCTCTAAAATGAAGAACAAGACAAAAATGTCTACTATCACCACTCTATTCAATATGGTTCTGGAAATACTAGCCAGGGCAATCAGACAAGAGAGAGAAATAAAAGGAATAAAGATAGGAAAGGAAGAAGTTAAACTATCACTATTTGCAGATGACATGATACTCTATATAGAAGATGCAAAAAAAAACTCCATTAAAAGACTGCTAGAAGTAATAAAGAAATTCAGCAGTGTAGCTGGATACAAATTCAACACTCAAAAATCAATTGCATTCCTGTACACAAACAAAAAACTCATCAAGAGAGAAATTATGGAAATATTACCTTTCAAAATAGCATCTAAAAAACGAAATACTTAGGAATCAACCTAACTAAGAATGCAAAAGTCATATATGCTGAAAATTATGTTACGCTAAAAAGGGAGGTTGTAAAGGATATTAGACAATGGAAGAATATTCCTTGCTCTTGGCTAGGACGAACCAACATTGTGAAAATAGCTGTGGGAGGTAAATGTCCTGAGGTCTGGCTGGCTGCCCTGGCAGAAGAGAGTCTGAGCACACTTGGACTTCCTGTTCCTCAGTACACCAAGTAGAGCATCCCTGCCAGGGCCACCCTGCTTGGAGCCCACCCCACAGTGCATCCCCACCTTCCCTAAGCCTACTTTCCTAAGCCTTCCTGAAGCTCCATCCCACCCTTCCTCTGAGCTCATTTCCACCCTTCCTATTCAGCATATATATACTCCTGCACTTGCTTAATAAAATCAGATCCGTGCCATCAGCCTGATCTCTGGAGTCGTCTCTCCCTCGCCCCTTGCCAGTCCTCTGTAGCCCCAAAAAGGCTGCAAATAGCCATACTCCCAAAACCATTATACAGATTTAATGCAATCCCAATCAAAGTACCATTAACATGTCTCACAGATTTAGATAAAACACTCCTAAAATTCATTTGAAACAGAAGCAGCCTAGAATAGCAAAGGCAATTCTGGGCAACAAAGGCAAGGTAGGAGGCATCTCAATTCCTGACTTGAAACTATACTACAAAGCCACAGTGATAAAATCAGCATGTTACTGGCAAAGACATAGACCTGAGGATCAATGGAACAGACTAGAAGATGCAAACACGACTACAAAGACACTCAGCCACCTGATATTTGATAAATGGGCTAAACATGTTCACTGGAAAAAGGACAGCCTCTTTAATAAATGGTGTTGGAAAAATTGGCTCTCAACATGCCTAAGACTGAAACTAGACCCATGTGCATCATCATGCACAAAACTAAAGTCTAAATAGATAATAGATCTAAATATTAAAAAAGAAACACTAAATCTATGGGAAGACAAGGTAGGTAGAATCTTGGAGACATTGGGGTAGGCAGAGAATTCATGAACAAAAGGTAAACTGCACAAGAAACACTTCAAAGAATCAACAACTGAGATTTCATATTATTGAAAAGTTTTTTCACTTCAAAAGAAATCACCAACAGAGTGAAAAGAAAACCCACAGAATGGGAAGGAACTTTAGCCATCAACCCCTCATATAAAGCACTTATACCAAGAACATATAAAGAATTCAAAAACATCAAGCCCCCAAATTCAAAGACCCTCTCCAAAAGTGGGCATCTGAGATCAACAAACATTTCTCAGATGAAGACATACAAATGGGAAATAAATACATGAAGAAATGTTCACCATCACTGATCATTCGAGAAATGCAAATTAAAATAGCATTGAGATGTCATCTCACTCCAGAAAGAATGGCTGCCATCAAGAAATCAACTGATAATAAATGTTGGCAAGGCTGTGGGAAAACAGGAACACTGCTCCACTATTGGTGGGAGTGTAGACTGGTGCAGCCACTATGGAAATCAGTATGGAGATTTGTCACAGGAGTAGGATTGGAAGTTCCATTCACTCCAGCTATTCCCTTCCTGGATATTTTCCTAGATAAACTGAAAATGTTGTATCACAGTGATATATGAGCATCCATGTTCACTGCAACACAATTTGTAATAGCTAAATCTTGGAAACAACCAAGATGTCCATAAACCACAGAGTGGATGAAAAAAATGTGGTATTTTTATACAATGGAATATTATTTGACTATCAAAATTATGATCATGAAGCCTTCATAGGTAAATGGAGACAACTTAAGACTATGCTCATAAGTGAAATAAAGAAAAATCATATATATATATAATATATCACATTCTGTCTCTAGTGGAAACAGTAACAAGAAATGTAAGAGTAATAAAACCCAAAATGTGTAATTGCTATTGCAAAAAAGAGAGGAAAAGGAAATGTTCTAAAGGATTAACTGTATGTATGTTTAAGTGTGTAGGATTGATAACCATATTACTAAGTTTTTGTTGTATCATTGAACAGATCTGTTTGCAGTCTCACTGTTTGCATATCCACTCTTTATGCTGTAATTTTGTAAGTTGAACAACTATTTCTAAGATGAAAATATGTAATTTATCAACTAGTGATTTCTTACAGTTTATTTTTTTGAAAATCTGTATTATTTCTACCCTTTTTTCTGTTTTGCTTGTTTTTTCTTTAAATAAAAATTTTTAAAGTACTCTCAACAATTAAATATTGAAGGAACAGTGCATCAACATAATCAACAGTCACAAACAGTAAATCTATGAAATACCAAACAACCTATACAAATCATTATTATTCTGTATACTAAAACAAACTATGAAAAACTTAATGGCAACAATCAATCTCTTTTTAATGTCTAAAAATGCTTAATAATAAATTTAAGAAATGATGTGCAACAGTTGTGCACTAAAAGCTATAAAACATTGATGAAAGAAATCAAAGGAGACACACATAAAAGTATGTCTTGTGTTCATAGATTGGAAAAATTAAATATTGTTAAAATGTTCATATTGTCCAAAGTGACCTACAGATGCCATTTAATGTCTATTAATATTTTTCACAGAACCAGAAATTAAACCCCTACATTCATATGGAACTTCAAAAGACCCAGAATGACCAAAGCAATCTTGTGCATAAAGGAATAAAGTTCCATTATCACAAGGCCTGATCTCAAAAATAAAATATGAAGCTATACGAATGCAAACATGAGGGTACTATCAAAAATGTATATATGAAATAAGAGAAAAGAATAGAGGATCCAGAAATGAACACATTTCTAGTCAAATTGCCAAGGAAAAAACCAATGAAAAAAGCAAAATCACCCAAATAAATTGTGCTGTAAATACAGTGGTACCTCAGCTGACAAACACTTTCATTTGCAAACAATTTCCTGTATATACAGAAAGCATTTGGCAAAATTTGTTTTCTTTGGTAAACTCAACATCAGGTGATGATCATGACCATGGCCATCTTCCCCAGAACTGAGAACAAATGAAACGCATAAACTGAGATATGGTACCACTGTATGTCTTTTAGTACAGTAAAAATTTTAAATTTTGGACAGTCACTGTCTGTTTCAATCACATCTTGTACTTCCCAATCCCAAAACACTTTCACATCTTCATGTCTCTGAGAAATTTAGGTACAGGCTTTTTCTTTTTTTTTTTTTTCTTTTTTTTTGTTTTGCTTTGTTTTGTTTTTAAAACAGAAAAAAATAACAATAAAACATTTTCAAAACAGGTTAGTAGGACAATTACAATAATTAATACATTGTGTATTTTGATCATTGTAGTAGTTTTAAGAGCATAACAGAATTATGCGTTATGCAGTCTCAGTAAGTCAGGTATTTTCCTATATATAGAGTCATATAGGTTTGCAAACACTTTTAAGATTCTACCCATTTATGTAGCTACATCATTTTATGGACTGTATACAAAACATCTCTTTCATCAAATGCAAAAACAAAACTTTCATGTTTCAAGTGACTTTCACAGTGACATTAATATTTTTACATATATTATTATCACTCTATTTGAGATTTCTTTTCTCATACTATGTTTATGACTTATTGTTACACATCTGTGGTATGAGCTATAAATAACATACAATGTAAATTTGAAACAGTGCATTTCACCTTTTAATCTGAAGTAATTTCAGAGCTAAATTTTCAGGTGAATTTAAACATTTCAAGGACATTGTCAAGTGAAGATTTTTTAAAGTAATTTTGCATCTTCTTTCATAGTACTTCTCAACACATGTAATTCGTTCACATGTTTCTTTTATATCTTTATAAAAATACATATCTATTTGCACTTTATACATCATCTTTCTTGCTGTACCCTGCTATAGACAGCATTTGAAATTGAAAAAGTAAGTATGAAATGAAACTCAAAATCCCTAAAATTTATAGGACTTTCCTCAACGGTTGGGATGGAATGATGAATGCTTATTTTACATAATTCTTGTGCAAAATTTTAAAATTTAAGTATCAAAAATTTTTCTAGATAATTTATCTAGATATATCCCTATAAATGTCCCCTTTTTACTTAACCTATTCTCAAATACCAGCAAAAGTATTGTTTTTAAATCTTATAACATTGTGGCTTATGCTTTTTGCTCTAAGTAGGTATTTTTATACTACTAAATTTGAACTTATTAAATTCAATGAGATCATTTCAATTATTTGATATTTCTTCATTTTAAAAGAAAATTGTTCATACTAATTACGTGCAATAGGCTGCCCAAAATAAATTTAAAATTTTATTGCTCATTCCTTTGATTTATATAGTATTGTTCTTTTACTCCATCAGATTATATCAGTGATGTCTTTGGCAGAGTATTTGACTAAATAATGTGTGATTCACAGTGCTGGAAAAGATAGTCTAAGCGTGACTATACTCTCTGATATGTTTGCTGATCAAGGATGTTTGACAAACTGTGTCTTGGCTATGGTGCAACCCACAGACATTTCTGTTGTGAGAAGCAATGACAACATCTCTCATGGTAAAAAAGGCAAAATGGTGCCTGTGTTTCCACAACAGTACTGCTTTTATCAATAACATTCAGAGGTCGCAGAAAATCACATCCTAATTCAGCATGTACAAGCTTTCAGCTTTCCCAGGGTAAAATCTACAGCAAATGGGCCAATATATGAAGCACAATGGAGTAAGATAAAAACTGCTATTGGGCTCTGGAAAATTATATGTTATCTCCGGATGTTAATTATAGGCTTGGTGCCTTTTGTTTTAATTCCAGAGATGTGCAGAAGTAGAACCCTTTATTAAACTCATCCAGTATCAATCTATGAACATCCCAATTATATGTTGTTTGTTGGTAAGGAGTCAGGTTGAACTAAGTAAAGAACGCTCACAGTAATATGTCACTGGGTACAAAAAGAGATGCATGCCAAAAGCATGATACCTCCATGCCTCATGGATTTTTGCCTTATTTTATTTCTTCTCTAAGCACACAACCACCTTAATTATGTCCTAAATATGAGTAAACTTTTGATTTATGCTTACAGTCTAGGCAATTGCAAAACACTTTCTACTGTATAATTGCTAAGATACAAAAGTAATTCTAGTTTGCTTATTTTAGTGCTTTACAAAGTATTTGGAATTATATTAAAGCTTTTTAATTTCCATTAGATATTCAGGGTCTAACTCATTAAGAAGCAAAATGAGTCATTTCAACTCCTGCTTCCAAAATATGTAAAAATATTTTTGAGAGTCAAACAAGAGCACACATCTTCTCACCCATATGTTGTCTTTATCATCTGTGGAAACATTAGCCTTTTGAATGCTGAAACCTGTTGTAGTTTAAAATGTAAACCTCATTAGCTATAGAATTTTTTAGTCCAGTAAAAAAATACCGTTAATGTGTTTATAGATTTAATATATCAATAAAAATGCTTGCCAGACAAGTCAAATTAGTGCAGTATGACTCGTTGAATAGATTAACGCAATAGGCTTCTGAAATAGTTTGAGTTTTATGTAAATATTACATTTGTAAAAATCAAAATATCCAAAAATTCTATAAAGATATATAGCTCATCAAATTGACATTAAAATGCCATAAACTATTTATTACGTTACACTGTAATTGCTTGCTCCTGTTATTACACATTTATTAAGTTATCTATACTTCACATATATTTTGGGAACCTGTCTGTAAGCCTTATCAGTTTAATTTTTATGTTTCTCAGGTATTGGAGGAAAATGTTTGAATTTCCTTGATTTTGATAAAACTCACAGGAGCGCATATCCTTAAGATTTGGATTGGAATATATAAGATGATATATTTAAGTGTATTGAGAAAGAAATTCCAAGAATATGCTATGTATGGATCATATTTTGATTATAAAAAATTCAAACTGAGGAGTAAATGGAATCTAAACAATAAGACAGACTACATTATACTAATACAAGCTAAATTCAAAATTTGGTTTCGCACATGCATAGTTTTCATGGGAAATTTGGAGAGATGAGATTTTATATACATTATGTTATAAGAATAAAAATTCTTAAGAGGGAACATAGCTTATAGACCTTCAAAAGTAGTAAGTGGTCTTGTCACAGGCAACTGAGTTAGATAGAAATATTATAGAAAGTCAGACAGGGCTGGGCCCTGGAATGAGCCAGTGCAGAAGACCAGACACATTTCAACTGTTGGGGAGAAGGACACTTCTACTGTGGGCCAGACCTCAAGGCAAAAATAAAACAAATGTGCCCACATACTTCCTAAGGATAAACATCAGGGATCACTATTCTAAATAAGTCTCTATCACCCTGAGGAAGCCAGGAGTCACTAATCCAAACCCCTAGAGGAAGAGTCACTGCTCTTTAGGCACAACTGCTTGTTATGTGACCTGACTGGCTTTCCCATTCCTCTGATTAAATCAATGTTACCTGAGCAAACTTGTGTCCCACCTCATGCCCACCTTGCAAGTTCTCATGTTTTCCCTATCTTAGACCTACTTTACTTTGTGGTTTTACTCTGTAAAAGTCCCTAGAAAAGACAGTCTTTGGAAACCCACTTGGGACCCCTTCTGTCTCTCTCTTGGACAGAAGCTCTCTTTCTCTCAATAAATATATTCTGCTCTTACCCTCCGTTGTTCCTGAAATTCATTCTTCAATTTTAGAGCACACGAATTCGTACCAGACATCTAGTAGACTGCAAATTTCTTTCCCTTTTTTCAGTCTTTTCTGAGAACTGTATTTCTAACGCACTTTTTTTTTGCCAGTTTTTGACAGTTATCCTTAGGTTTTGTTTTGTTTTGTATTGTTTTGTTTTTGTTTTTGTTTTTGTTTGTTTTAACCTGGGACTGTCTACATTGATCTTCATTTGACTCCAAAAGTTTTTCTTTGGTTTCTGTTTAGGGTAATTTTTCTCATTTTCACAATTACTCATTTTTCTACCCAAGAAAACAGACATGATATTTTTATTAATGAATATTAGTTATACAGAATAGATTTCATTTTGGTGTATTCATACATGAATGTAACATACTTTGATCATTTTGAGTTCCATTCCTTCATTTCTCTTTCCCTTTTCCTTCACATTTATATGTGAGTGTTACATACTTTGACCATTTTCATGTCCCCATTTCTCCTTTTCCCCTGCATCCCTCCTCCCTCAGATTCCTTTTTCTTCATGCATAGTCTCTCTTCTACTTCTATGTCATCTTCTTTAAAAAAAAATTAGACACAGGAGATTTGCACAAATTCTGGATTAATCTGATTCTTATCATTTCTGGGACTTTCATCATCTAGGTCTTTTATGACTACAAAGAATAGGGTTCAAACAACAGAAACAATGACAGGGTACAGACTATTAAAGTTGAGTCTAAAATAAGATACATTATCAGAACTTAGTAACTCTGGGTATATCTGACAAAGATTTTAATAGATACAAAGTAGTATTTACGTTTTTAGCAGAAGGCATTAAAGATAATAGTTTATAAATGGACTTTGGATCAGCATAATGAAATGATTCTCTTAATAGCCTGAATATTTTACAAATGAGAATAGCTCCAGAATAAGTTAAAACACTACAATAGTTACAATGGAGAAGACCTATCTTACTACCAAAACTGTTACAGTGTCTATGATTTATAATTGGACAGAGAGGCTGGGTTTTTCAAACAATTAACATTTTGTGATTCTACAATGGCCTTTACTTACACATTTATCCAGGAATTAAACATTTCTGAATTTTTGCTGATAAGTCAGAGGTTTGCTAGCCCTTGAAGAGACAGTAGTAGGTAAAACAAGGTTTCTACTTTCAGGGTGCTTAGGAATGAGGAGATAAATAGACAGAGACACTCAAGAGGAGTGTGAAAAACATAATGCAAATAAGCACTAAGTGGTGGGAAAGTGCATAAGAAAGGCATTTAACCCCATCTGGCTGTACCAGGAAAAGCTCTCTGGAGGAAACAGGAAAGTGGAAGAAAGCATATCAGAGGAAAGGGTATGAATAAAGATTTCACACTGTAAGATTAAATGATCCATTTGGGAAGAGAAAAATAAACAAACCTGCATTACTCATGCACAGATCAGGCAAACTGTAAGACAGCACAAATGATACTCTGGTTTCTCTTCAGGCCCTATAAATCTTTCACTTTTTGCTAAAAAAAGCACAACTGCATGGAGTTGTCTCAGGTTTAGCTATAAGTAAAATTACATATCATTTAAAGCTTAACCAAATTAAAGAAAATCAAAGCAGTTCATAGCAAATAACTTCAAACAGCAGGGGGCACTGAATATTACCAATTTTGTAATATATAATATTTCAGTGGCAATAAATGATCTTGCTTTTAAATTTAACTTATGTAAAATCTCAATGTGCACAATCGGTGTGAATTTAGTCATATACCCAATTTCACAAGTTTTTGCAATTCACAATTAGTGTTAACATCAAGTGATCCATTTTTTTATATTATTGTAATAAGTGATATAATGAAGAGACAAAATGGAAAATAAAATTAAAATTTGAAAAGGCTTTTAAAACTGAACATAATCATTGAAATATAAGACTTGTATTTTCATTGCTCTCACAGGATAAGAGGATAATGAAAAGTAGTAGGAAAAACAATACGCTGCTACTGTCCGCTAGCGAAGTACTATATTAAATGGGTCCAGAGGTTCCTAGAAATGTGAGCATCAAGTGTTGGTTAGTTTTTTGAGGATTTAATACACAAAGTCAAGGTTGGGTGATGATACAACAAGAAATGGACCTTTTATCGTTTCACATTATTTGAAAATCCATCCTGAGAAATGAATTCGTTTCCATCGCTAAGTGTTTCTGATCATTGCATGTCCTCTGCTGAATGGAAAACTGCTGTGATAAAAGACATGTCTTAAGCTGTGAATCATGTTCTGTGCTCCAGTTACTGGGAACATGCTAAAGGAGATAAGAGTGACACGAAAGAGGTTCAAATCACTATGGTATGAGATTTTCAGTTTTTGTTTTTATTAGTATATTTTTGCAGTACATAATGATTATATTCTCAGTGGGGTGTGGGTAGAGGTACATAATGCATTTCAATTTTCTCTTCTTTTTCCTCCTCTCTCCACACTCCTTGCCTCTTTTGTTTTTCCAGCATCAGATTCATTTATTTATAAGACATTATAAAGTTAATTATCAATTTAAAAGAAATTATTTGCATTCTATTTCACTAACAACAATACCATATTCTTAATGATAGTACATACCAGAATCTTCATTATAAAATTATCTTATTTAGTCTTCTCCAATATTCAAAGTTTACTCTGTTGCCTTCTGGTTACAAATGATGAAGCTGAGTTTTAGGAAAGTTAAATATATTGCCAAAAGCCGCAGTGCTACTAATAATCAGTGGTGAGATTCAGATCTCCTCTTATTTAATTCAAAACCTGTTGTTTTTCTAACTGTAAATTTAGAATGAGTAGCACTTGAATATTTCCACAGATTACAGTGCTTTCCCAGTTTAAGTCTTCCCAGTTTCTCTAAGAATCTCTAATTTCATAGCAATAATAGAGTATGGTCTTTCTGGCTGAAATATCTGCCACACAGTGCTAGAACAGTTTAATTGGAAGATTTTTTGTTTTGGTAATGGGGTTTGAACTCACGACCTCACAACCTCTTGCTTGCTAGGCAGGCACTTATGCTGCTGACCTAAATCCCCATCCCCTAGAACAGTGCAATTGTACTGCGAAATAAACCTCGGTAAATGTTGACGTAGGTGAGGTAAAAAGGTCAGGGTATTTTTTACCTTCCCACAGAATCCACAAAGTGAAAATACAACATTTGTAGAAATCACAAAGCAAACTTCAAGTGATGAGCCGAGATCTAGAAAGACTCTGAGGCTCTGGGTCACAGAAGAGGCAATAACTTTTGATTGTCCTGCCAAACCCATGTAAAGCCCCTTCCTTAAACTGACCTTAAATTCAAAGACAGTAGGAATTTACTTTCTACTCAGTTGGATACCATGCATACCGAAAGCACAGTTGTTAAACCAGCACAATTTTTCTGCAAGAACATCTGCAGAAGGTCCATCTATTTTTAAGAATCACTCTTCTTAAAAAAATTTTTTTGAACTGGGAATCGAACTCAGGACCTCACGCTTGTCAGGCAGGCACTGTGACACTGAGCTATATCCCTAGGCCAAGTCCATCTATTTTTAACTCCTCACTGATATTTGATACCAACTTATTGACGCTCGCAGAAGTATTAAGTTGTAGTTGATAAAGTAAAATTTCTTTATCTGAGTTTTAAATTTGACTCATTTCATTAGTTTTCCAGATATACTATATCCTAGTCATAAATTATGAGACTTCTAGGGTGGGAAAACTGTCATGTTCCCCACCAATTTGCATGTTACAATCTGTATTTACAGAGTCCCCTAAACACTGTATGCTAAAAGGTTTGGTATCCAGAATATGGCACCATTGAGAGGTGGTAGAAATTTAGCAGGTAGGGTCTACTTGGAGGAATTAGCCATAGGGTGCATGACTTTGAAAGTTATCTTTTCTTTTATCCTCAGTGAGTCTGTCTCTCTGTCTCTGTCTGTGTCTCTCTCCTTCCCAACCACAGTGAAGTGACCATTACTTCCGCTACATGTTCCCACTGTCATGAAGTCTTACTGTGCCTCAGGCCTAAAGGAATGGAGATAGTTGACCATAGATTTAAACTTCTGAAATGTGACCTTCAACAAAATTTTTGCTTCCTTAAGATGATTCTCTTAAGTGTTTTGTGACAATGATGGAAAACTGACTAGACCAGTATATCATTGGGGCCTTTTTGTTTTGTTTTTATTACTACCTCTTTCTTGCCTTATGACTCAAGTTATAGAGTACTTGCTTTTCTTGTGAATTAGAGAAAAAACTTTTATGTAATATACATGTAACATATGATTTTACATACTACATATGCATTAATTTATTATACTTCTCACAATGTTCTGAAATAATAAAATGCTTGTTTGGGTAATAATCGAGGCATTCTTAAAACAGAGTCCAGCAGAAATCAACCTTCAGAGATCACAGCTGATTTGAGAGACACAAACCAAACTTTTCATATATATTGTTAAAGTGTAACACCTGACTCGCAACATCCACAGGGTTAAATATGTAAAGGATTTTTGGAAGGTATATCTGTCTCTTTGAAAGAAAGGGAACTAATAAATAAAGAAACACTAAATACTAAAGACTAATAACTAAACTTATTTTTCTTTAATAACTAAAGAAACTAAAGAAAAACAACAATCCCATTTCATTGCTTTGAAGTCTTTCAATGTTTTCATTCATCAGTTGGAATGGTTTTATTCTGTTTTGTTTGACTTTATTATGCGTGATACTATGAACAGCTGTTTTGCAGAACACAAAACATTATGGCAGCCATTGCTGATTTAATATTGTCTTGCTTAGAAGTCCTACCATGCTTCTACTCTGCTATTACCATCGGTTATATCATGTTGTGTCTTATTGGAATTTTAATATATGTGATAGTATAAACAAAATTTTTTATTGAAAATGAAATATTATAGTAGCCATTGATCATTCTCTGTTATTTGTTTCAGATTGCCCTGTAATTCTTTCATTCTTTTGAATGGTTTTATACTATTTTGGTATGTTTGATATTATTGTATTTGAAACTATGCTCAACTATAGCAGAGAAAGAGATATTTTCATAGCTACTGCTAATGTCCGGTTGTCTTATTGTAAAGTTCTGTGTTGCTTATGTTGTTCTGTTCTGATCTGCTTCATTCTGATCTCTTCAGTTTTATTCTCTTTAAAATAAAAAAGAAACAAAATAGAAAAAAAAGAAAAACAACGCAATGCAATGATCACACATAGACACACCTACTGTCTCCTCCAAACACACACACACACACACACACACACACACACACACACACACACACACAGGCACTTTGGCCAAAATTTGGATATTTAAAAAAAAATCAACTGGCTTCTTCTTGCCTATGTTTGTTTAAAAGTATTAGTTGAGTATTATTAAAAGTCTGAGTGAGAATGAGTTACTGACACCTACTCACAGTGCTTGCAACACACATGTGGAAAGGCTCACATATAGGCTGTTTTAGTTAATCCTCTGCCAGTTTTAGTTTAGCTTTGAAGTGCACTAATTGTCCTTTTAACTACATATAGTTCTTAGGAGCTCGGCACCTCATATTCCAAGAATATAATAACATATATGAATGTATTTTGTTTTCTGGATCTTATCTGAATATAAGCTATACTCATTTATACTTTTATGCATAAAATAATTAATCATGTTTCTTAAAACTATAGAAATGTATGCCCTTTTTGATATTTCTCTTATATTTACTGTGCTAAAACATCTGAAAGCATGACTTCATTAAGATGTTGCAGAAGAGAAAAAAGAATGAAACTCTACACTAAAAATAGTGGAGAACCCTGTTCCTTTTTTATTCAGTAGTTTACAAAGGTTGGACAAATTAAAAATTATTTTTGAAAGTTGCTTCTTACAATTTTTCATATATAATCTATTAGATGCTCAGCAGTTAAATAGATTTACACCCAGAATAATAATTTTCATTACAGCCTAAGTTGAAGATCTTAACACTGACACTCTGTACTAGTGTAATTTCTTCATATTATCTCCTTAATATTATTTTTCTTTGAATATCTATATCATTTATAAAAAATTGAATAATACACACAGATAGATCTGTTGTGAATGTTTTACATCAGCACACTTTTCATATGAGGAAACCATTACTTGATGTAAAACTTACAAAATAACTTACTGATATTAAATCAGACTCTAAGTTACAAAGTTGGATAAAAATTCATGTGTAGGAATTCATAAGTCATCCAAATGAAAATACAAAGAATCTGAAAATAAATCTGCACATATGAAATAATATTATCCTTATCTAGGAAAGAAAAGGGGGGAACAATAAATATTCAAAAAAAGCCCTACCAGTTTATAAAACTATTATTATACCCATGACAATATAAATCCTAAGTATTTGCACTAAACTATTTATATTAATGTAGTTACTTTTTTATTTCACAATATATTTCTGTATTTAAAGTACTTAAGTATATAAGTACATGCTTATACAACAAAATTGTGATAATCATGCTAAATTGTTTAATTTTCTTAGCGTGACAAATAATTCACAATTTTATGAAAAATAGGAGTCTCCTAATTACAGTACTTTCCAGTGAAAACACTTGATGTGGGGAAATGTTCATTCTCCAATTAAATGTTGGCTTATTTTTTGAAAGGTATAATAATAAATAAATGTAAGTATGACTGTGCAATATGAAAGCATCTCAATCTGTTGTTTTCATAGGCAATTAAATGTATTTTAGTTTTGTCACTAATTAAACTTGCTTATTTTACATGTTTATTTTCCTCTAATCCAAGATTAGTCTTTAAAACAAGAGAAATACATTAAAGCTTTAAGTAATAATTTACACACTATGATAATTTTAAAAACTCAAACATTTTGAGATAAGTTATCTTTATTATAATCCTAAGATAATTCATGTGAGTGTAAATTAATTCATTCGTCTAAAATTGCATTGATACCATTTTTAAGAGTAATTTGAACACTTTGGAGAATGTAAAATTAAAACCTGAGGGGGGAAAAATCTCTGAAACATGAAACATTGTGTTTGATAAATGAAACATAGTTTTATTTTTCCTTCATGAGAAAAACCAAACACAAGTTTTAATGCAGTTCAACAACACCCCTAAAATGAGTTTGAAGCCCAGCATCTGTTTCTTGGATGACTGTGGGCTTACCACCCAGGGTGTTAAGAGACTAGCATGAACTGACTAGCTTCTCTTTGTTCTGCTCTCTATTTATCTCCTCAGGCCCTATTCTCTCCTCCTCCTGCAAAAGACTGAAATTAAGTAATGCTGCATGCTCTCTAATTTTAGTCATAGTATTCTTCTCAGGATGGTGGGATGGAGAGACTATATTGTGACAAATATTTCACCATCTTTCTCAACCTAAGAATGATAATTTCAGTGTCATTTATAATAGATAAGGGAGGTTAAAAATGTCTCATCTTAGCAGCTGTAAAATTGTTATCATAAAATAACATGATTTTAGCCATTTCATTTCATTGCTTTAGAATCAAGAGGAGGAGTTATTTTGATTAGAAAAAAATATTCTCTGAACTTCTGTTCAGCTGGTAATAAATTTTTCAGGTTAAAGCTATCCTTTTAAAGAGAAATTTAATTTTATAATATTGTTTATTTTTCTGATATACATTTATTATTCAGATTTGAGGTTCAGAGATATTTTTATTGAGTGAAGTTATAAAAAGCTTCAGTGATTTTTATGTACTAAATCTCAATTCCAAAATCTGCAGCCTCCATATGTTGAGATTTATATTTCCAATTCATGTAGTTGGGGAGCATTACTTTTGAAGCTCATCTTTGGTATAATTCTGACTTTTAGGCAGCTATAAAACTACTTATAAGCTGCTTCTGGCTGCTTCAGTTTCATCTACTCATAGTTTACTTATCATTTTTATTGATACTCTATAAAATAATAGTGAGATATAAAAGCACCCAAATTGACTGAATGAAGTATGAAAATATCAATATATAGAAATGGTAAAGGAGATCGGAAAGGACATTAGGGAAGCACTGCCTGTGTTCACGCATTGATCTAAGTAGTTTAATTTAACCTTAAGTTTAATTCAATCATTCTACAAATACAGTTTGTACATATTACAAGTTAAGCACTTGGGCTTGATTTGCAACAATGGCCGACACTGTCCTAGAGAACGTAGAATACTCAAGGCAGCACATAAAGTTAAAAAAAAACTCAAGTATGATATGTGCTATAAGAAGGGTCCCCAATACTAAAATAACATAGTAGAGGAATTGTATCTTTCAGAGATGGAAAAATTGATCAACACCTCTCTGGAGGAAGAGACACTGATGTTGAGATCTAAGAATGAGGGAGCTTGTGGGGAACCAAAGCAGATTGCTCCAAAGCCTGGTATGTTTGAAGACCAGTAAGGACATGACCCCACTGTTTATCACAGGTGCACATCAGGATACACTTGTTCAAGGGTGACTTAGCATAGACAACCATGCATGTGCTACATAGTTATGACAGTGCACAAGTGTGTAAGCTTGATAACAGCCAATATACACAGGTCCAAATAATAAAGATGCTGCTGTTGTTGTTGCTGGTGTCATGTGCTTTCTATTCACTCTGGACCTCATTACAAAACTATTCCTTGAGCCCTATCCTCTACCCCGACCCCTGAGCTTTGTTTAGGTTAAGAGGAGAGAAAGGTCCAGAAAGAAGATATGCAAATAGTATGATGCACTGCCCAAACTGCAAGAGATTCTGTGAAAAGGGGTCTACTTCGATGATGCTAGGAGAAACAGAGGCAAACAGTTCTCCATACAATCTATGACTGTTCTTTCAGGGGTCAACCTAACTGGGCAGTGATCTGAGGTCAAACTTGGCTGATTGACCAACCCATATTCTGTAGAAGTCCTTGACTATAGCTATGCCTTTTTGCTAATTCACTGGCTCATTTAGTTTCTGTTTTGTAAATTTGCTTCCACTTCTGAGAAAAAAAATTTATACGCCCCAAAACACTCTTCCAGTCTGTCTTACTTGGCTGTCCTTCTCCTCCCAGTTCCCATCACCCTAAGAAGCTTTTGCTTGGCCAAATTTACTTCCTTCATTTGCAACTGAAAGGAAAATTTTGAGCTCTCATAGACTTTTTAGTGGCAGCCCAGATTAGAATGAAGTTTACCTCATAAACTATTTGCCACTGCTAGAAAATTGGGCAGCTTGTAGAAGTAAGGGCCAAATCAGATTAGTATGGATTCATTCTCAGCTATAAATGTTAACCTCTTCTCTAAGAATAAATTAGTCTAGAAATCTAATATACAGCAGGAACTCTAGTTAATAATATTGTACAGAACATTGAAACTGTGTTAAAAAAGTGATTTTAGGTACCCTTGATACAGTTAGAAATGGAGAAGCTGAATGAACCATTCCCTTCCCTTCATTCAGCTGCACTGACACCAGTGAGAGATGAAATGAAAGGCTCCTGGGGTTAGAGCACTCTGACTTTTTAAAGACTGGAAGCCTGAGTTATCAAGGGTTCCTTGTTCTCTTTTTTCCCTTTGCCCTTCTGCCTGCCTTGCTACTACCATCCTGTGATCTTCAATAAACAAAAGCACTTAATGCTTACTGTCAACTACAAGGTATACATTAGGCAGTTCTTTCTTTAATGTATGCAAGAACACAAACTACTTTTGGCCCACTTGTCTGTAACAGCCTTACCGGAAGAAGGATTGGGTGAGAGGATGAAGATGAAGATGAAGATGAAGATGAAGAAGAAACGAACAGTGGCAGATGATGGATATGTTGAGTTGTTTACATGGCATCATCACAATTGACATATATGCCACAATTGGAAATATATGTCACAACTGACATATATGCCACAATTGACATATATGCCACAATTGACAATATATGCCACAATTGACATATATGCCACAAATACTAAAAATTTTTAGAAATTTGTATTTACTTGGAGGTTTTTTTCAATTGTTTATGAAAGGATTTGTTCAGAGGAAATGTTAACCCTTTGGAAAATGATGGTGTTTTCACGCTCAAAGCTTTCATAGAGTCTGCAGAAATTAAAACAAAAAATTTCAATTGACTGAAGGGAACATTCAAGATAGAATATGCAAAAGTATGAAATATTCAACAGAAAATTTTTTGTATGTGTGGAGTTTGAATAACAAAAAATGAAAACAATGCAAACCATCAATTGCCTAAGAGAAACATTGTTTACTCTCAAAATGTTAATTTTACAAATTAAAATGTTAATTTTATAAGCTAAAATGTTAATTTTATAACATAAAACTAGCTAAGCTTTTTTCTTTTAGAAAATTCATGGCTAAAATAATCCATTAAACTTGAATAAGGTAAATAAAAACATAATTGACACTTAAAAGCAAACAAAACTTACTTTGCTGCATAGCTAATGGTAACACTACTGAAATAGAGCTGTATGTTCAATTTGAAAATTTCATTTTGATATTGTTACCAAGTATAACAAACGATGATCTTGGATATCCCATTCCATAATTGGTTCTCCCATAAGAATATTCATCTGAGGTATTTTTTATGGTTTAGACATTTTTTGATATTCTGTTGATGATTTTATTGAGGTTTTCCTGGTTTGGTTTTGATTTCATTGATTTTTTAACCATTACAAATTCCACTTTTTAAAAATATTTCTCATTTAAAGGCCATGTCCTTGTAGACTTGTGGGCCTTCCAAAATACATGATTATTGGTTTTACTGTTCCCTTTAGTTTTAGATATTTTTACTTTAAATTATTGAATGGAAGAAGTGAGTAATTTTTTCAGTGCAATATGTGAGGGAGCTCTGTAGTGATCAAACATAGTTCTGAAGAGAATCCTCTGAAGAGAAACATGCTTAAACAGAAATAATAAATAAATATATGCCTCTGTGCAGTGCTTTATATTACATCTGTTAGACAAAATAGGATATCATAGAGCAACCAATGGAGCTTACACTAGAATATAAATTTCAGTAGAAAACAAATGTTTGTATTTTGTACAGTAAAGTATCTCAAGTTTGTAATGTAACATTCAGAATACAGTAAATGTTCATTAATTATTTTTGGATGAATGAATGAAGAGAAAGAAATAGAATGTAGCATCAAATGTAGGCATTTTACAAACACTTCACAGTATACATTGTAGTCAGGGTTGCAAGGAGAACAATTACATACAGGACAAAGAATTTATAATACTATTTTATGATGGTCACCCAGAGTTAAATACAGGAAAGTTCAGAAAATCCGTCCACAACACTAAAGACCTAGAAAATCCAACTGAGGCCTGGATCCCATAACAATGCCCTGCATAGTCCAGCTGAAGACCTAGAGCTCATGATCATGCCTCCCAGGAGTCCAACTGGAGACATAGAGCCCACAACAATGACTCATGTGAGTCTGTTTTACGGATCTGTGCTGGGAAGGCCCAGAGGTCGGTGGTGGAAGCTAGAAAGTCTATGCCAGCGGGGTGAAGGAGCTGTGCTAGTAGGTTGAGTGTTCTACACTGGAGCCAAGTCACACTCACAATAAGGACCAGGGCTGCTCTGATAGAAGTACCACTGCCATCCTCAGTGACAATGAGGTCGCAAGCTCTTCCATCAATAATAGCTGAATTCATATTGGGAAAGCCAGCCATGACAAGTTCCTCCAGGAGAACCAATGGCTTGAAACAGCAAAACTTAGGAAAAGCCACAACACCTCCCTCTTCCTCTCCATGTTTCTTTGTGATGGCAACTTTCCTCAGGTGGAACATTTGCACTCAGCACCATGCTGACTCAATTCAGCTGGTGTTAATTTGACCAACAGTATTTAATACATAACGACTATCTTAGTAAATCCTATACATTCTTCAGAGAGGAAGTATGAAAATTATCTTTTTTAAAAATTTTATTTAGAAAGAAAACAAACAACCAAACAAAACAGAAAAAAGGATAGCAACAATACAGAATTCCAAAGGAAAAAAAGAAAAGAACAAAAAAAATCACTAAGAAATCACTAGTTGATAAGTTACATACTGTCATCTTGGAAATAGCTGTTCAAGTTACAAAATTAAGGCATACAAAGTAGATATTCAAGCAGTGAGACTATTAACAGTCCTGCTCAACAATGAAAATTATCTTTTAACAAGAGAAAAATTGAGGTGCAAATGGTGAGTTCAATTACTCAAGTGTTCACAGTTGTTAACCAGTAGACGTGGCAACAAGATATACTGCCCAAACAATACACCAGCAACAAATCAGACTACTTATACCAGGCCCTCGAAAGGATGAGAGTTGAATACTGCAGTTTTCCACTGTGGCCTCCATCGTGAAGACCCACTTATCAAAGGAGAAAAAGAGATCAGCTACTGTGGATTGGAGACACCACAGATAAAATCATCTGGCAAGAATTTCTACCGGAAGGATCCATCAGTGAGATATATCATTGAGATAATTGGTTTTTTAATATAACTTTTTTTGTTTTTCTCTATTTTACTTTTTTATTTTAAAGAGAATAAAACAAAACAGCACAGAACAAAACATATCAGGACAGAAAAATGTAAACAACACAGCACTTCACAACAAGACAACCGGATATTAACAGTAGCTACCATAATGTCTCTTTCTTTGAAGTAGTTGGGCACACCTTCACACACAATAATATCAAAAATAACAAAATAGTATAAAACCATAAACAAGAATGAAGGTATTACAGGACATTCAAAACCAAGTAACAGAAAATGAACAATGGCTTCTATATCTCATTTTCCATAAAAATTTGTTTATACTATTACACATATTAAAATCCAATAAGACACAACATGATAGAACCAATGGAAATAGAAGAATAAAAGCATGGTAGGACTTCAAAGCAAAATGATATTAAATCAGCAATTGCTGCCAAAATGTTTTGTTTTCTTCAAAGTGGCTGTTCATACCATCACACATAATAAAATCAAATAAAACCATTCCAACCAATGAATGAAAACATTATAAGACTTCAAAGCAATATAGTAGGGAACCATGATTACCATAAAATCTTATGTACTCTTCTCATTTCTTACACTAGGGAGACTATATGGTATTTATACATGTGAATTTGATTTATTTCACTTATGAGTATGGTCTCAAGTTGAATCCATTTATTTTATGAAAAAATAAAACAAATATTCATAATAATAATAGGAAAATAATAGTTATTATAGTTTTATGGTTATCTTTAAAGTAGTTACTCAGCATAAGACATAAACCAAAATACTTCATTGAGATTACCTGTTATGAGTATGTTTACATTGCCATGTCAGGCAGTAATCACTTATTACTTTATGGTCAGTATATCAGTTTTCTATAACTACTGTAACATATTACAAATACACATTAATTCATTATCTTAAAATGCTGAAGGCAAAAAATCCAATTCAGGTCTCATTACATCAAAATAAAAGGGCTGGGGATATAATTCAGTGTCTGGTATATATAAGGTCATGGGTTTGATCCCTGTGGGATCCAAGTGCCAAAAATCAATCAATCAGTCAAAAATAAAAGTGATCCCAGAGTTGCATTACTTTCTAGGGTCCTTTGCTCTCCTAACTAACCTAAGTGTCAGCAGAATTTAGTTCCACCAGGATGTCTCCATTAACATGGAATTATCAGCTGTCTTGGTTACTTTTTCTCTCATTATTGAGACAAAGTACCTGATGCCCAAAATGAAGGAAGGAGAGGTTTATTTAGCTTACAGTTTTTGGAGATTTCAAACCATACTCAGCTGACTCCAAGGCAGGGTGGCATGGATAAAGAGCAGCCATTCATGGTGGCCACAAGCAATAAGACAAAAGGGGCAATAAAGGGGAGAAGCATTCCTCCTTCCCTCCCTTATATAATATGATGGCTACCTGCCATTGGGTAGGTGCAACATTCACACCGCCAATCCCAGTGCTAGACAAGAAACCAATCACAAACCCTAGATTCAGCTGCTTCCATGACTGCATGAGGCTTTGGGGGCCACCCAAACATAAAACATAACATCAACAGAGTGTCCCTTTGATTCCAGAGATCTTTCCCTGATTTTTGTACACTCTAGTATTTCACAACCTTCAATAGGGAGCTGAGTCCTTCACATTGCCATCTCTCACCACCTCTTTTATCTTTCTTTTCCATTTTTAAGTATTCTTATGTTTAAATTTGGCCTACCCAGAATAATCTCCAAATCTCTGTGCTGAGTCTTAACCATATTTGCAAATCTTCTTTGATTCATTTAACCCAACAGTTATAGGTTTTGAGGATAATGCCATACAATATTTTAGGCCATTATTTAGTGTTAACATACTGACATGTATTTTCCTTAACAATTCTATAGGTGTACAGACTGTTGTTCTTGTGATATATATTTAATTGAGAGATAAAATAATTCAGTACCAAGGAACCTAGATGGTTTTTGTGTGATAACTTAAATTATAAATAACAGTCTTTTACTATGTAAATCAAAATTCAGAATTTATGTAGTAGGCCTGCTTAAAAAATATTACACTTCTTACCTATTAAATCATTTTTTATTCTTTAAATACTATCAAATTCTCTATGTCTAAAACTCATTTTCTCATTGACTTTAGTTTACAATCAGAGTCTGTAGCTGACTTTCTCTTTGTGCAGACTTTGAAAGTCAATTCTTAGCAGTTACTGAGTAATGACCAGGGTTTGACATGTGGAAAATAGAGCTGGACTTGTTCCCATAACTGCATACTCCAAACTAGTTAACTACTGCCCATATATCTGCCTGAGTTTTGGGAAATAAGGAAAGGCCTTGTACTAGCCAGTTTTAAAACACTGTTTTATTGTTATTCTAATTGCTTCTCTTTAATACAGAAAATTAAGGAGATTTAGCAAGAAAATGTGAAAAAGATTATTTAGAATTCATTGTACTTCCTATAATATCAGGATTATATAAAAATTGTAAGAAAACAAATCTTGTTTGACTGCCTACTCAAATATCTAAAACAAAATGATAAAAAAATAATCTTTAGATTTCTGAGACCAAAATCGATAATAATGGACAACAAAAGCCCAAATATTCTAAAGGGATACTCTAAATGAATCAAATAAATGATAAAAACGGTCAGTCACATCATCCAAGCTTAACATATATAAAAGAGAACCAAAAATCTATTGCAGAAGATTTTGTTTATAGAAAAATTTTCCTAGGACTCAAAAATGCTATGGACTTTCCTCCCATTCCTCAGTCCAAATTTTAGGTTTCCAAGACACTTTACACATCGAAATTTGATTCATTCCTGCTGAGTTCTTACTGAACTTCAGAATTTGGTATGTTCCTTGTTTAGCACTCTTGGAATAGAGCACTAAAGAGTTCTTGAGCAAAATTGATATGTTCCAAAGTATCTGTGCAAATCCATGAAGATTCTTGAAAAACTGTGACAGCAAAACACAAAGTAATACTCTGGTAGTGGAGGTATATTAAACAAATAGATGCCCATAATTTGGTAGAGTAAGGCTATATGAGCTGAATGAATGTATTCATGAGGCTAAAACTTTTGTGCTGTGGCTTAACAGAATGAGAATTTCTTTCTGATTTTGGCTGTCTTGTGGATCGTGTAGTCAGGTGCTATTCTCTATCCTGAAATTCTGGCATCTAGGTGCCTCGCTCATACATCTGGCACATTGATAATGATAGCTGAAATGCTGAGCTAAGAATACCAAGATGACTGGAGGCTTTCTCTTACTACCTAGTCTCAAGGTCTCTCTGCTTTGTGGCTTCTTTATGTTACCTTTACATAAAATTTCTCAGAATTTCCAAGATAACAAAAGCAAATGTTGCCAGTGTTTCTCCAATTTTAGGAATGTAACTGATACAGCATTCCTTGACTGCATTTTTTTGGACAAGTTGAACTACAGAACCAGCCCAGATTCATTGTGGAGGTGACCACAAACTGTTGTAACAGGAGACATGGTTTGTCAAAGGCTGCCTGAGATTAATAACTGTGGTTACTCATCACAGCAACTCATTAACATCACCACTCTGAAGAGCACTCTTCCTCAGTGGAAGGCTACAGGAAAATATGCTCCTAATCCAAGTCCTCAGAGCATGTGCAGTGTGAACAGTCATTCATAGAAGAGAGTCTACTCATGATACATGGCCCTTGAGAGATGCAATGCAGAATTATCAGATGTCAGCATTTCACAAAAGACCTCTAGTATAGTGGGAAAGTCTAGGCGTAGGGATGTGGAATCAAGTATAAAAATGCTTTTTGCCCAGAGTAAATCTGTGTCCTCTAGACACTCGTGCCAATAGTCTGAAGTAATAAAAAAATGAAGAAATGCTTCTTTATAACTGTAAAGAAGTCCAATATAGTAATTTCCTCCATTGCCCTATACAGAAAATAAAAATAGCTCACAAGAGAGTAATAAAAAACAAGTGTTACGGAAAAATATATTTAAAAAAACTCAACTGCATACATATGCATGACACAAACATACATACATATATATATATATATGTAAAATCAAAGCTTAACAAAATAATAAAAATAATTTAATAGCAAATTATTTTAGTTCATAGAGCAATTATAAGCAAAAGAAACTATTACAAATGAATTTAAGGAAAATATTTGTAATAAATTGATAAATTATTATTTTTGAGATAATACTAATTCAATAAAGTGATTAATAGTCAAACAATAGTAAGTACTAGAGTTCAAGATGACAAAACTGTATAAATTCTGAGATTATAAAGCTAACAAACACAGAGGAAATATTAGAAGTTCATGGAAATTAATAATCTATATAGAAGATATGTAGGATTTCTAAAACAAGAGCACAAATAATAGAAGGAAAATAATAATAGAGGGAAATAGTCAATTAAGATTAAATAATAGAGGGAAAATAATCTAAAGACTAAATAATAGAAGGAAAATAATCAATTAACAAAAATATCATATTAGACAATATATTAACTTACACTAACAGTTTTTCAGAGTGATACCTTTAGCAAGTGGTCTTTGGATTTGTCATTTGAGCTGGTTTGTGTTTTATTGCAGTGTTATTTCTGACCTTTCAATTCTGGAGATTGAACCTAGAGTTTTCCATGTGCTAAGCAAGCACTCCACCACTGAGCTACATCCCAAATCCTATTCTATTTTGTGTTTTAAGACAAGGACTCAGTAAGTTGCCCAGGCCGGCCTCAAACTTTAAACTTTCTGCGTCAGTCTCCTGAGTAGTTGGCATCATTGGTGTGTACTGCCATGCCCAGATGAGCACTCTCATTTAACTAATAGACATTTAATGACATAGCAACAAACTTCAACCTCTATAGGCATAATCATTTGCTTTTTGTTCTCAGGAATTCCCTGAACAAAGGCTGAAATCCCTGATACTTCCATGAAACCTGGCTCCTTGTGGCAAAGTTGTAGCACTAATCAGTATGTTAATCATTATTAACCCATTCATAATAATAATTAACATGTTCTAGGTTCTAGCTGTGCGCTAGACACTGTTCCAAATGCCTAAAGTATAATGCCTCCTTTAATCATCACAAAAACCCTTGGCAGTAAACAAGGGACAGTCCAGATTTTATGAGGCCAATACAAAGTATGTCTCATAAAGATCATAAATGCAAAAACTAGTAGGAAAGCAAGTATCCACTTGAATGAAAGAAAAAGGTACCTTGACAAATTACCTTTATGTTAGATTTGTTTCAGAAATCTTTAGTTCATTTTTCAGAAATGACTTTTATAAAGTGCTTCCAGTTAGCCCTGATTTCCTTCCTCATTTAAAAAAAAATCCCCACATGTGTGGAGTCTGAAATTTAAGCTCTATTTGCCTCATGGCTAATTAACCTTTGGAGAAAAGTACTATTACACCCATAAGGAAACAGAAGCACAGAGCACAGCTGTTATTAAGTAGCTGAGCCAAGATTCAAATTCAGCCTCTGTGTCAGAAATCTGCACTTTTGGCCCTTATGTTTTATTTGGTAGTCACTGCAAGCTTCCCTGAAAGATATTATAAAGAAATATTATGAAGGAGAAAAAGATAAGTTTTATATTGCCTGATTAAAATAGTCTTTTTAGTTTACTTTTTATATTATTGAATTATTCCTCTCAACTGATAAAATCAGTATTAGCTTGTCTTTTTTAGTCCTAAATATAGCAAAATGCAATTGTGCTTGCATGTCCCAATAGATTTATGAATTCTACCCACACTAGCAGATCCTGATCTCTTTATCAAGTGTTCTTAACACAGACCTTAATGGGCTGTTCATTACTCAAATTTAAGTTAATAAATTGACTGTGGAAGTCATAATCATTGAGATCATTGATGATTCCAACAAAGAGTACAGTACTTGAATGAATTCATGTGAAATTACTCTGGACTCACATTCAATCGGGAATATTCTTTGACTGTAGTCTTTTGTTACTAAAACTTCCACTTTGGTACAAACAAAAGAATATGAATGACTATTAAGGACCAGTCTTGCAGCTGTAAAAATAACATTTCAATGAATACCATTTATGTAATCATATATTTTGCTGGAATTAATGCTTTTAGCTGAAAGAAAAACACAACATACTTATTCTGATTTTTACATAAGGTAAAATATCGAGACCAGAAGGGAAACATGAAATCAAGTGTAATTTTCTTAACAAAGGAAGATGGGAACAACTGCCATGTTCTGAAAAGATGCGTAACATCTTCAAGCAAGAATTAAATGAAACACCTGGCCTATTGTGTTGCGTATAAACAGTAAGGGTCTAGAGGCTGTAAAAGCTAGACTCATTTACTAGATATCACAGTAATTCTGGCCAAAGATTCAGGTCACCTACAGAAGAGCTAAAGGTAATTTGGTATCTGTACAGATAGTAAGGAGAGGCTGAATTTGAAAGTAGATACAGGATTTGGTGAACTACAGAATGGAGGAAGGTGAGACAAAATAAGTTTAACCCTTCATTTTAGGGTTGATAAAACTAAAAGGAAAGGCTACTGCCTACTGTCATGAGGAAGTCTACCACAGGTTGGATGGAGGAGACAGGAAAATTGCATTGAGATGATGTTATTTTGATTTGGGAGATATAAAGAAAAGGGGGATGGGACTCTCATGGAGATCACTGGTCTCTGTGATCTGCCTTTCTTTATTGTCTAAATCCAAACCAATTCACACATTGAAATCCGACTCCCAAGATAATGATATTAGTACATAGAGTCTTTGGGAAGTTGTTTGTTGATGAGGAAGGAGTCCACATGAATAAGCTTAGCGTCTTTTAAAAAGAAGATCACATGAGGACACAGTAAGAAATCACCATCATGATTAACGGGCCTTCTCCAAATACTGAATTTCCTAGGACCTTGATCTTAGAGTTCATGTCCTCCAGAACTATAATAATCTTCTGTTTCTTATATGCCACTCAGTTTAAGATATTTTTGTTTATTGCAGACAGAACAGTGCAAGACACAATCACAGTGTGAAGATAAGTGAGAAGTAGTGTTAGCAAGAGCCATCTGAAGATCGTGTGACCGCTGTGTAATTGTATCTCTGCTGTTGCATTAGTAGCAACTCAGAGAGGGAAGGGCATGTTACTGGGCCATTGTGAGTTTTGGACTCTTTCTTTAAGCAGACAATTTCACATTATAACTTCTTTAACTGAATTAAGAAAATAAATTTTCTTAATTCTGCAAACTCACTGTCTAATTACATATATTTATATACACATACATATATACACATATTCCTATATGCACATGTAGATATACATACATACATACATATATTATACAAATATAGATATACATACATATATACAGTGATACTTAAGTTGTTGAATGGCCCTGGACTTGAACTTCCCACTAATTGAACACTAAAATTTGAAATTTGCTTGGTGTTTATAACATTCTTCAATAGTCAAACTGAAAATCCGACTTGAAAAAACCTCTAAGAGCTGAGAGCAAGTCACTCATGGCATCTCCACGTTCATGCAAGGGGTGATGCTTCAGTCTAAATCACTGCTAAACGTGTTAAAGTCCTGTAAAATGAATGTATAAGTGTAATTTGGGGCCTGAGAACCAATTATGTTGTTTTCCATTATTTCATAATGGAAAAATATGTTCAGTTCTTGAAATTTTCAGTGTTCAAACATGAATTTGGAACGAATTGAGTTTGACAAACACAGTACCACTGCATATATAAATTTGTTAGAATTTGAGTCAGATAAAAATGCATGCATATCATTAAAATGAGTCAGGGTCAGAGTGCAGTGAAGAATAAATCAGAGCTTAACAAGTTTTATGGGCATCTACCTACTTTCTGGAGCACAGATCAGAGTGTTTTAGGGAAATGTTTAATAAATGATTACATACCATTATTATTGCCTTCTTTCCTCTCTTGAGGAATGGGAATGTTTATCTTCTGTCACTGTATGTCACGAGTGTTTAACTTTCAGTTTGATTTTTACAGCAGTCACAGCTAAGAGTTCACCTGCAGTCTGAGAGAAAACTTTGAACTTAGATTTTTCAGCAATGTTGGAACTTACTGTCTTCATTGCAGCTACTTGACTCTGTGCTTGTGGTACAGCAATAACTATAGAAAATACATTAAAATGGGCCTAGATGTGTTCCATTACAATTTTACATACAAAAACAGTGACATTCCAAATACGGGTTATGGATGACAGCTTGCCATCTACTACTTTATGGTAGTTTTGGCCATACCTGTCCATCTTCTCCATTAACTTTGCTTGATAGCAAGCATGATTTCAGGCTTATATTCTCATTTCCAGAGTATATTACACTCTCTAGAATAAGTAAGCATGCAATAAATATTTAACACGGTATTGATTTCTCATAAGAAAAATTCTAAAATGATTTTAATTATTACTATGACTCATTATGTAAGAGTGTTTCCAATGAACTCCATACAAATTTATAAGCTCTATAAATAAAAACAACTGAAGTTTACTTTTACTAAATATTTTATAATGACAGTCTCTATTGTATTTTTTATTTGATTTGATAATTTGATTATAAAAAATAGAAATTCAGGGTGTTTTGTTTTGTTTTGCTGCTGGGGATTGAACTCACGACCTTGCATTTGCCAAGCAGGCACTTACATCACTGAGCTAAACCCCCAGCCCAAATGCAGGGTTTTTAATGTGCTTATCAATATAACTATACCATACACTAGTTTAATCAATTTTTCAAAGAATGAGTATTGAGCTCTATTACTGTAAACTCATCTGTAGTGGCACATGTTTGTAACTCCAGAATTCTGGGAAGCTGAGACAGGAGGATTACAGTCAAATTAGTAAGACATTGTCTCAGCATAAATAAAAACTAAACAAAGGGTTAGGATATAGGTCAGTGGCAAGGCCCCAGGGTTCAATTTCTGGTACACAATGATAAGAAGAATGAGTATATATCCACTGGTATGCTACAACTGAGTCATCATAGGTGAATGTGTACATCTCTTCCCTATTCTGTGTTCAATGATATAACATTGATAGATTAAAATTGGCCACCATGTAAGCCTTTATCCATAGAATTCTGCAAATGTGTCTTCTTTTTTGAAGTTACCACTATACAATTCATTGTTTTGTATGCCATACCAATATTTTCCAATGAGATACAAAGAACTTTCTAAAACTCTTTTCTTATTGTTGAGACAGAAATAAACACACAGAAACATTACTTTCATTTCTTTTACTTGAATGTAAACACACACACACACACACACACCTGTTTTCATAGTTGCTAACCAAAATCTTCTGCTTTAGAAACATGATGAAAATAAATCTAGCACAAAGGGAATTTCAGATAGATGGAGCGTGGAGTTCTTTTTGAGCTCAGCCTAAAACTGTTTCCAACTCTGAGCTTCTAGACACATGAATTTTTTTCTTGTTGAGTCCATTTGAGAAAGATTGTAATTACTTGCTAAGTGATATGTGTCAAAATATTGAATTATGTTCCTTTCCTCCTACCTTAATGTTTGTTTTTATAGCCTATGTCTCCTCAGTTCCATTGAGCTGTCTGATTTGCCATAATATTAAGTTTTTCCATAACTAGGCTTTGTTAGTATTACCTCTTATATGATTAATAGAAAATATTATAATATTTAGATCTAGTATTTATATCCCAAAGTAAACTTGTCATTGTCATGTCTGTATTATGCACTTCTCTTAGTTTAAAAACTGGTCAGCTATATCCACAATGGTGGTATTTATCCAAACAGTGACTTAAAGTAAACAGCACTTAACCTTCTCAGCTGGAGTTAGTCTATTTAAATTAAGCTCATCTGCTTTTGGATATGCTCTGAGTGTTTCTCACTGTTTACCAACCAAGAACCATTTCATGGTATGGTTGAAATGCAAAGGACCATCTATGTTGCTTCCCCAATTTAGTTACTATAAATTGTGCTGCTGTAAACACGGGTATGGTTGTGTCACTGTAATATGATTATTGTTAACTCTTTCAGGAAAACACCTAGAAGAGGAATAACTGGGTCAAATAAAATTTCTATTTTCAGTTTTTCTGAGAAATTTCCATACTGATTCCCAAAGTGATTGTACTAGTTTACACTATTGCCAACAGTGTAAACCACACCCCCCCAAATGTTGCAACCATGCTGGCATTTTTTAATAGTTTGATTTGTTTGGGAAGGATATTTTCCACACAAGAAATGTAAGCATTATGTACTGTAAATGTGTACCAAAAAAGGGAAGTGGACCAAAAGGTGAGTCAAGGAGAGAAGAGAAGGGGGATGAAGGAAAGGAATTAAGATGTGTTATGTATGTGTAATAATTCCACACAAGAAATGTAAACATTAGAACAAATATGTACGAATAAAAATGATAAAAAATAATAAAATAAGTGCTAAAAATAACAAACAAGAAAATACATGCAAGGAGAGTTGGTGTATAAATACGTGAGGCCTCTTGAGGCCCAGGCTCAAGACTAGCATATTAGCATATCCATCCATATGTCGCTGATCCAGGTAAATTTCATGATTAAGTAAAGCATCAATGAGTGGTTAACTGTAGTCTAAACGGTGGTCTACTTTTAGAGCAAGGGGACTCCAAGTCACATGGCAAAGTAGGAAAATGCAAGATGGAGTGGGAATCTAATAATATACTACTGCTCGAATTTTATTTATAATCTGCATTATTAAATTAGCTGAATATGAGCCCAAGTTTTGTTGTAGTATTTTGATGTTAGCAATATCTCTTCAACAGAACAAGGTAAATGAGAAAAATGAATAAGTAAACTTAAAAATGTTTACATAGGCAAATTCTTAAAACTTTGCTTAAATGAAGTTACGGTGCTGAAAAATCCTTAGTAATTTCTATTACATAAAATTTTGTATATCTTAGTTTTAAGAAACAACCAGTTTACATCCAAACTGTGCTTGCCTCTGATTCTGTAGACCATCTTGTCTAAGCAAATGGGAACAATCATTGTGTACTTACAGCATTTATCTTTGATTTTACTCATGATTTTCTCCACCTTGAAAATCATTCCTCTTTTGCTGTACTTTCTGGTTTCTAGGCAGACTAAATAGCCTATAACTTAATCCAGAATAATTTTTCCACTTACTAATCAAATTCCTGTAGAATTTATAAACTTGAATAAAGATTTGGCCCTTACACTCACGAAAGGATTAACATGAGTCATTATACAAAACTGGCCACATGGGAAGTCTGAACTAGTATGAGGGAAGCAAGTGGGAATGAAGCCAAGTCCAGGGGCAAAAGTTCGGAACCACTTCAGATAATGGAGCATGCAGAAATAAAGTCATACAGGAACAAAGTTGGAAGGAGAGCATAAGACATCAGAAGATTACATCAAAATCCCCACACAGCTGTTTAAAAAAGTGGTGCTATATGATCAAGAAAAGGTTCTGCTGGTTGGGGGACAGTTAATGTGGGCCTCAAAATCATGTGTGATGGGGAAAATTTAAACAGACTCTGAAAAATGTACTGTCAAAACCTGCTTTGATCACTATTAGTTCCTTTATATCTGTGTTTATAATTGAAGCTCAATCTTTATCCACAAACTGGACTTCAAGTTCTTGAAAGACAAATGTTAGCTTTTATATTCAAACCAGTAAGATTTTGAGATTAGCTAAGTATGCGTGAGTATGACTTACTAAATATGAAAGTATGATTTTTAAAAACAAAAGTTGTGTTCTTTCAATGTGTGTTCTTGGATAAATTAAGCTTTAATAAAGGAAAACAAAAGCACATAACTCCTATGCCAGAAGTACACAACCAAAAATGACTAGATCAAATTCTAATATGCATGCAAATAATCCAAAAGATAAGACAGTACGAAACATCTATCATTTGGCTTTTTCCCACAGGACTGACTTAATTTGACAAAATGATAGTGTACATCTGTTGTTTTAGTTGTCATTTGAGACTGTTGACATCACTGTCAAGTATTTGGTTCAAATATTTTCACCATCCAAGTAGTATGAAAGACCAATGTAGTCATTAAAATTGATGGACTAAATAATCAGTAGTCATCAACAGAATAGAGGAGGTATTGAACATTCGGTTTACTTGTTGAGAAAATGAGGAGGCAATATGAGACTGACAACACAGTCTGCTTATGTTTGTATACTTTGCAATCTGCATTATAAAAGTTTGATTTTAGACTGGAAATGAAGAATAAACCATACCTGAGAAACAATCCCTAGTTTAGTGGGACTGTATGCTAGAGAATCAATCCCAATAAAATCATGCAAAACAAAAATTGAGGAACACAATTCTGTTTATGTTACACTCATGAAGTTTAACACCTAAATGAACACAAAGAAATGTCACAGGGAAACGAACATCACAGTTGTAGCTCCCAAAAGAAGTAAGTGTGGGAATGAAATGGCCTCTGTTATTTTTTTTCCCTTAGACAAAATTGTCATGGTATTTGAAAAAATATTGGCAGGTCCTCTGCAGGCAAGTGATGATAGCAGCAAAACCACCACAAATGATCAGGTATAATTGCTTTCTGGCAGCTAAAGCCAAGCAAGTAGAACTAGGCTAACAGACTGCAATTACATGTGAATAATGGAGCAGCACAGATAAGGAATAGCATTCATGGGACTCAGATTAAAACATATTTAAACTGACTCAAAGAGGAGGAAATGAGTAGAACAGCTCAGCGATGGTTTGGCACTTTCTGTATTTATTTTTTAACCTTAGTTTTTAGAAATCCAGGCATGTTAAACTATATTCCTATCAATATCACTCATATTGATTCTTTAGAAGTATTTATGAATTTGTTTTGTGACATGAAGTACATAATACTGGGTACTATTCATTTTATTTGGTTTGGAATATGTGAATTTGGAAAAAAACTGTGAATGCAAAGAAAAAATTGATACCATCAATTGCAAGAATAAAAACATCCCATAATATAATGAATTTAATTCCATAATCATATTCTTGAACAAATAAGGTACTTGATCAATTTTCAAAAGAATTACTGAAAAAATCCACAGGCACAATATGGTTAGGTGATTGTATCTTTCTCTGTAGCATTCAGTTACATTTACCTAAAACATTTTTCAAAATATAAAACAGTATTCACCCTACTCCCCATGATCCAACTTTATTTTATAAAAAATTAAAAACTAAATCATTATTTATTTTATTAATTATTCATATTTGTTGAGCTCAGGAAATAAGGATATTTATTTATCTTCTTTCTAAGTCTGGTTGCAACGCTGTCATTACCCCAATCCAAAGGATAAATGTTCTAAATTCTTTAGACATTGTTGTCTTTTGTCTTGTGTGACTTTACAGTACTTTGGTTTATGTTTTACAGATAAGCCTGCACAAAGTAATGCTCAAGATTGAGTCATATTTAAAAAGCCCCAAACAGTTATGATTAATAAGTACATTTTCATAAGCCCAAGGTCATGATTCAGCATTTCTTTATGCCAACACTTTAGAATGAATGAGATGCCAATTGTGATATGAGCCTAATTAATTAAAATTAAACATGAGAGTTATGTTATCACAGTCTAACCTAATTGTCATTTTAAAGGACTAATGGCAATGAATATATTAAATATTTCCCAAAATAAATATCTAAAGACAAATTTTATAATTAGTGTGATTTCTGGACTAATATAGATATATACTCAGATAAGTTATAAGTGCAAAATAAAGTTAACTCCTTTCAATGTTCTATGAAATAAAATTATAGAGATGTCAAATATCAATCTAAATACATTACTTTAACTATTATTTTAGATTACCGAATTTAATAAAGAGGACCACTGCAAGAATCTCCTTTTTATGTCCAAAAGGTGAATGGGAAAGAAAAATAGAAAAGATGACAATTAAATACACAGCAAGATAATCACCTTTATGATAATTAACAATTATCTGTTGTAGTCATTTATTTGATTGATAGCTTAATGGTATCTCTCGATCCTAATCCTGAGCCAATGCACAAGGCATTAAGTGGTCTTGTAGCTACACTTGCCCACTCCTTGGTTGCAAGGAAGACTGAAATTATCTATATTTTTCTTCTGTAAAAAGAGGCAAGAGAATCGTTCTTCTTCAAACACAAGACAAGGGTCCACTTTTATTGAGCTGACAAAAAGAAAAGTAAATGTTCACTAGCATGACAAAATTATGGACAATTTAGAAAACGTATTTGTATTTTTAAATTTTTTTTTGGTACCAGGAATTAAACTCACGACCTCACATTTTCCGGGTAGCTGCTTACTGTGTTTGTTTTATTTGTTGATTTGTAAATAAAACTATATATATTATATATATTCTTATGTATAATACTGTATATGCTTTGGAATATATCTGCATTATTTCATGACTACCACAGTCAAATTAATTTCATAGCCATCACTTTTCATTAGTTCCATTTTTGTGTGTGATTTGAGGATACTCAAAATCTTCTGTCTCATCAAATTTCAAGTGAACAATACTGTATTAACTATAGTCAACCACGCTATACATTAGATCTCTAGAACTTATCTGTTCAACGGCCAAGGTTATACATCAGTGGCACAGAGCCTGGCAGCAAGCATAAAGTTGTGAGTTCAAGTTCCAGTATAAAAAAAATCAATCTAAAATTTATGCACTCAAAATAACCAAAGCTGGGTACCCTTTGGCCAAAATTGTCCCATTACTTATACCCCTTAACCATTGTTAACCACTGTTATATTCTCTGTTTCTTTGAGTTCTACTTTTATAGATTTTATATATATGTGAGATCATGCAATATTCAGCATTCTATGCCTGGGATATTTTAGATAGCATAATGTTCCCTGTGTTCATTAATACTATCAAAAATGGCATGTTTTCCTTTTTTATTAGTGCATAATATTTCTTGTTTTCTTTATCCATTTGTTGTTGGGGTTTGTGCCTATCCTATATTCTCCATATCCAGAACAATGAATTGAGGAGGACACATAGCCATAGGAGTAAGAGCATAGATTTGTTAATAAATATCTAAGGTCAGAAAAGCTCCACCAGATGGGAGCAGGCCAGTAAGAAGAGCTCAAGGGTCCAAAGTAGCTAAGGGTTAGAGTCTATGTGTGGTTTTCACAGGGAAAGAGTATCTCTTCTAACTGATAGCTCCATTCATTGACTTCAATCAGGGGGACATTTCCTTCCTCCTTTCTGTTGAAGGGAGAAGTTTTGTTACATGGACATTTGAGGCATTGCTATGGCTCCCAAAGCCCATGGATAGAGTCAAAACCATAACGCAAATGAAGTTGTAATTACTTATAATTAAGATGAGATTACTTTGAAGTGTTTAAGATACTCTAGAGCATGAATCCCTAAGCATGACTTAGTTAAATGAGGGAGTTTTGGATTTTACAAAGCTTATCTTGTATCCTCTCCTGCAAAGGCTATTGGGCTTGCACCATCATCCTTACCAGCAGTGGTTTAGCTATTAGAATCAAGCACTCTGTAGTTTTTGCGGAGCTAACTTCCTCTTTTACCCTCTGCCCTTTGGTACCCTCCCCCTCCAGGGGCCTCCTCTCTCAACCTCCTGCCCCACATTCATCTGTTAATAGAGCACAAAGGTTATTTCCATATATTAGCTACTCTGAGCTCTGCAGTAAGAAATATAGGGATAACTTTTAGGGTCAATCCTCATTGCATTTTCTTTGATGTGTACTCAGTAATGAGATTGCTGGATCATGAAATAATTCTAGGTTTCATTTTTTGAGGAAATTTCCTAACATTTTCAATAATGGCTATTTCAATTTATTTACCTGCTAACAGTGAACAAGGATTCTCTCTCTCTCTCTCTCTCTCTCTCTCTCTCTCTCTCTCTCTCTCTCTCTCTCTGTCTCTCTCTCTCTCCTTCTGTACCAGGGATCTAACTCCCAACCTGGTGCTTGCCAGGTACGCACTTAGGCCACTGAGCAAAATCCCCAGCCCAAGGATTCCTTTTTCCCCATATCTCTGCTAGCAAATACACTTTCTTACTGGAGTGAGGTGATATCACTGTTGTTTTTATTTGTCCTCATATTTGCTGAGGTTGTATACCCTCTCATATATTTATATGGCCATCTATATGTCTTCTTTTAAAAAATACCTATTCAAGACATTTGATGATTTTTTTACTTATTTTCTTTTGTTTGTAATGAATTATCTTATTTGTTTATAAATTTTGGATATTAAACTTTTTTCAGATATATGATTTGCAAATATTTTCTCTCATTTGGTAGATTATCTTTATTTTGTTCTTTCCTTTGTTGTGCAGAGTTTTTTAGGTTGACATAGTTTTACTTGTTTAGTTTTGCTTATTATAATTATTTTTGAATAATAAATATGTTTCAAATATGATGTTTTTTTATTTTTAAGAATAAAATGAAAGTCTATAAAAGCATACTAAATGTTTAAACATTCAGTAAATAGTTTATTATTCATACTTGGTTTTTGTTCATCACATAATTTAATGTTTTAGTACCTCTTTCTTTAAAAGCTTTAATTTCTAAGGCACCATTCTCCCTTGCTTTGTAATCAGGGAAATAGAATCATTCTCAGTTTTTAATTCAATGACTACCAGGTACTTCATATTGTTCGGCATTAGGAATAAAGTGAAAGACATACCATTTAAAGAAAATGGCAGAGAAATAACTGGTGATCACATTGATATTGTATGTCCTATAAATGGAAGGTGGTGTGTAGACATTGATTGCATTGTTGGTGTTTAGATACAGAAATATTCCCCAAAGTCCTCACAACTACATAGGCAAGACTTATGAAGGGTGGGTGATTGGACTATGAGGGCACTACAGCTGACTTGCTGTAGGAGGTGGGGCCATGTTGGGGCACACAGGTCACTAGAGATATAACCTTCAAGGCTGTATCTCCCTCCCTAGCTGCTTCCTTCTTTCTCTGTTTCCTGGCTGCCATGATACGAGCAGTTTTCTTCTGCCCAGGTCTTCAACCAGGCCATTTCTGTGTTTAAATCTGTAGAACATGGACTGAAACTTCTGAAACTGAACCAAAATAAACCTCTCCTCCTTTAAGTTTTGAAGGTCAGATATTTTGTTTCAGTGATGAGGAAAGTGACATGCATATAGAACTTTTTTGCTAAGAAAATGACTCACTTTTACTTTTTATTCTGACAGAACCTAGAATGTATGGAAAACTTGTGAAAATAGTATCGAACTATTCCAAATTGAGCAAGCTTTATAATTTGCCATACACTTTCTCTATTTTTCTCTATATATTTATTTATATACTCATACACATGCACAAACACAAATATGCACACACATAATTGTGGAAATAGATGTCCCACAAAAACCTCATGCAGTCATAAGTGGGACCTTTTCAGAGGTGGCTGGATCTAGAAGGTGTGATGCTGGGATTGCTTCATGGTACACTGCTAGGATCAGGGCACTAGGATTAAGGTGTGAGTGCTACCTTCCCTAAGTATCCTGGGTAAAATATAAGGGATAGAAAGAGGCTTGTCTTTTTCTTGCTAGCTTACTTTTTCTGTCTTCTGCTTGTCACAAACTAGGTATCTTCTGTGATGTACCTCTACCAAGCCACCCTGCCTTAGAACCAGCCAATTTTGGACCGCAACCTCCACAAAATGTGAGTTAAGTAAAGCTTTACTCCTTTAACTTGTGGGTATTAAGTATTTTGTGTCAGCAAGAGACAAAACAATTTGACTGTAAGTTGAATACTTCATATATATATATATATATATATATATATATATATATATTTCAATATATATTTTATATATATATCTTTCAATATATATATTTTATATGTATATATCTTTCAATATATATATTATATATATATTATATATATTTCTTTGTACTTGGTGCATTTCTAGAAATAAAGGTAGACTCAGGTATAACCAAAATACAACTATCAAACTCAAGAAATTTAACCCTGATATAAAACTATCTTTGAATTTACTGGCCATATTTCAATGATTTTTATTTTTTCAATGCCCTCATTTATACCATGCTTTTCTATCTTGATAGAATTCTGTTCAGGAGCACATAAAACATTTGTTATTTTTCTTCAGCCTCTTTCACCTGTAATAATTACTCAATTGTCATTTGTCTTAATGACATGGGCATTTTTGAAGAATGTGAGCCAATTATTCATAGGATATCCCTCAGTTTGGTTCTATTTTGCATTTCTACATGATTAGATTAGGCTAAACCTTTCCAGCCAGAATACAGTACATGTGATGATGTGCTCTTCCCAGGGTACCTTAACTGCAGTCACAAATGAATACCCAGCCCCTTGTTGATGCTTTGAGTTTAAATCATTATCAAAGTGTTGCACAGAATTTTAAGAATAAAGTCTAGCCATTTCTCTTTTGAAGGTATATTCTACAAGAAAAAAAATCATTTGTTTGGTGAAAGATTCCAGTTAGTACTACTTCAGCAATGGAGTCCAGTCTTAAAGGAAAAGCAAGTCTTTACTCTCCGGCCCAAAATACTATCAAACCAATTCCCTGACCAGTAATTTAGATTTCCAAAGCCAGAGTTCACAGTCTACTGTATTTCCTTACCTGTGGGGAGAAACACAAGTGTTGCCTATAAAGTAGTTTTCTTTTTTTTCACTACATTAGTTGTGAGATTGATCTTCTCTTCTCCTACAACATGTTCCATTCCAGAGCGTGGGAGTTAGATGGAACACGCATGCCAAAACACTATTTCATATATACATAGACATTTAAATGAGCTTGTAGAGAATGCTTTACAGTAGTCCTCTCAGAGTAACTGATGCCTGATAAACTCTGCCTATGGTGTTTATATTTACCATGAACATCGGTTCAGTGGTATTCTAACTTTAAAGCTAATTCCCCCCTCATTGTATATCTTATATTTCCAGTGTACAAACAGTAAAACATTGCCTTTCAACTTTATATCAATTAATAATCCCTAAATTTGTATCTGCTACAATTTCTCTCTTTTAGAGAGGGCTGAAACTTTCAATACCTATTGAGCAATTTCTGAAAATACCA